>CM076583.1:157969052-158268639 GCA_034641835.2 Pinus albicaulis | reverse complement strand
CTTGAAAGGTGGAATTTACATACTTCCCCATGGTGCAACCCTTGCACTGATCTAGCTGAGAAAGTGTTCCCATTGGAAGTCCAGTAGATATTTGTTGCATGAATTTCAAGGCTCCATGATGAAGATGGCCCAATCGTATGTTCCATAGTTCACACTCATCCCGTCTCACCACTTTTTCTGCCTTGCCCATCATGCCAGCACAACCATCTACCTCCATCTTGTAGATATTCTTAACCTGAATCCCTATCGTCTTGGCTTGACCCATTGTTTTATGTCATAGGAAAGCTTTTCCATCACTGAAAACAACGTCATAGCCTTTGTCCTCCAACATTGCGATTGAGACCAAATTTTTCTTCAAACCTACAACATGCATAACATCTTTCAATTGAAATGGTTTATCAGACTCCCTCTGAAAGGTAATGGTACCAATCCTGGTAGCATTGTACCGTCTTTCATCGCCCATCTCTATATGCATTTGGAGATCTTTCCCCTCCAAGTCAATGAAAAGTTCCTTACCTCCCATCATGTGAAAGGAAGTGCCACTATCCAAATACAACACCAATCCCAATGCACTTGACACCATGCATGTGATTAAGGAGAAGTCAAGCTAAAATTGTGAGGAAAGGGCCTCACCAGCTGCAACTCCATCAACCTTATTGTTCTTCTTCTTTTGTGGACAGTTAGTAGCAAGATGCCCATGTTCATGACAATGAAAACACTTCACCTTGGACATATTCAGCTTCTTGCCTTTAGACTCAGATTTAGAAAGGAGTTTCTTCCCCTTCCCCATTTTCGCCTTGGCAACCAAAGCACAATCCTCTTCATCATCATGCTTTGATGAAGAGTCATCTCTGGTGTTCCGCCTGAACTCCTCCTGCACTAGATCCAACCATAGTTGTTCCCAATCTGGAAAATTTTCCCGTCCGTTAACAGAGTCTTCATAACTGTGCCAACTCTTAGGAAGTCCCAAGAGAGCCAAGCTCAGAAAATCATCATCAGCAACAGTTATTCCCACACTCCCTAGTTCATCCCAACATTGGACAAACTTCGTGAGATACTTTGGAATGTTTTCACCCTTTTCCATCTTGATGTTCAAGAGTTTATCTTTGAGCGCCAATTTCCTATGGTTGTTGCTGATTTGGAATAGATATGTCAAAGCTTTCCACATAGCATATGATGTGGCTTTCCCATGGAGGCTTGAGACAATGTGGTCTCGTACTCCCTCAAATAGGATCCTCCTCACCTTTGCCACTTTCTTTTTCCATGCATCAAGATTGGCAACATCTGACAAAGCAGGCTTAGGAACATCATTGTCAATAAATTCCTTCAAGCCATTATCTTCTAGTAGTGCCTCCATCTTGTCCTTCCAAGAAATGTAGTTCGATTTTCCCTCAATTGCATACTCTAACCTCAAGCCATTGAAAGCCATTTCGATCCTGAATCAACTGTAGTACCAAGAAATTCTTTTTGCAAATTCAAATTCTTTCCACCAACAAATTCAACTCCTGCTTCACTACTACAATTTCCTATGCTCTGATACCATGTAGAAATTTAATAAAAAATACATGTATGTCCTAGATTCTCCTGATCTAACAATAATATGATACTGTTAAATACAAAATCACTTTTTCAAATCTTTGCGAATTTGAAACACAATCACCAATCACATTATCATGAAGAAAGATCAATCACACATAACACCGATAATTTACCGAGATAGCTTATAGCTAAAAACCCAATTATCTTCTATTATGTGTTATATCATGGATCATGAAACAGTTATATACAAATCTCTAATCCAAGAGCTCTCAGTACATGAGCTAATTGTCTCACACTGTCATACAAAAATTGGCAAGTTCCTTAGCCAATTTACTGTCTCCAGACAACCTACCTTGAATGTGCAATCCTCATGGTCACATCCAATGTATGTGTGGTTGCATGTGTGCATCTGGATAATGTCACAATTGATAGTTTACTTCCCTTTCACCTAGAACTCAACTAGGTCTCCACTAGATCTGACATGCATGCAGTTAATAATAGTAAATCTTCAGTTGCATGTGAAACCACTGATTGTGAATTAATTAATAATTAATTCACTTGATATCTCACTAGTGTATATTCAGTTACAACTAGCACAACGTAGTTTAACTCACTTAACTGAGCTAAACTACTTTACAACTTGCACAACTGCACTTCCAACTCCGTTACAACTTCGAATCACTGAGTTACAACTAAGTCAACCTGCATGTCCCACCAACCAACCACTTAACTCAAAATTCCTTTAGCTAATTGATTTTCCACTTCAGTTAACTATTTCCAAGTGCTCATTGAGAATCGATTATGGTCTATTGTCCAAGTAATATTAAGGGATAATAATAGTCGACATGCATCTATAAATAGACATGCAATATATAAATAAAATTTGCACATACATATATAAATAGACATGCTTATATACATGGAATTTGTTCATGCATTTATAAATAGATATCCACCTAAAAATAGCCTTTGGCTCCATCCTAGTGTAGGTGCTTAATTTTAACTAGGATCTTCTTGTTGAATCTCAACAAAGCTAGGGTTTTTCCAGTTCAGATCGGATTAGTTGGGACTTGCAGTGTGAGGTAAAACTCACTATTTTATATGTCTTTCAAGGATTTTCTCTGTTGGGTGAGATGGATTTGGCACCCAAGTTGTACTCAGAATGTTGTTTCTTAATAATACAAACCCTCAGATCTGCTGCACTGGTTTTCCTGCATTGGGTTTTTCTGGGGACGTTAATCCAAAAATAAGTTTGTCGTTTGTGTGATTCTCTCATTTATTTTTCAGTACTTGATCTGTATATTGGTGTAGGCTGCTTAGTATTTGCATTAATATTTGTTGAATAATTCTATAAATAACGTGTTAAATGGAAAATACAAGTAGGTAATGCAAACCAGCTAACTGCAGTAGGATTTATGTTTGTAATGATTCAAAAATTTTCACATTTGGTTGCAGAGAAATATGAAGTGCTTTTTGTTATTTGTGTGTAGGTTTTAGGGAAGAAGCAGGAACCAAAATCTGTAGGATATCTTATTCCAAGCTGATTGCACCAACAAAGAATGGATTCTCGTCATAGCAAGGTAACTCTTTCATATTTTCTACTTGACTACTTGTGTATGCTTAGAGGCCAGTTTCCTTATTTCATCACATTGTACACACACACACACCTTCTGGGTAGACCTAGGCAACATCTATTGGAACTAAAGTAACTTATTACTGTAAGTTAAATTTCCAATAACAAAGGGTTTGGGGATGTCCAATTGTATGAGGATATGGTGCAGTTGAGCCTATGGTTCGGTGGAGAGTCATCTCCCACATGTTGGTTATGGTCAACAATATTAGGAAAATAATTATAACAATTGTCAACAATTCCAATTTTTTATAATAAGTTTCAGAAATTGAAGTTTTTATCCATTTCAAATTTTCACCTCTTAATATTGTAATTTTGATCCATTTCAAGTTTTAACAACTTAATATTGCAACTTTTACAATGTGAAAATTAGTATTGCACAAATCTTGAAAACATGTGGGACATATATGGATTTGATAATTTTGAATAACAAGAGAAGTTTTTGTAAAAATATTATCATTAATACATATAAATAAACATAACCTACTCCTTCAAGAGTTGGATAAGATCCCATAGTCATGTACAAATTAATTTATTTTTGAATTTCAAGTATGATTTTTCATTTAAAGTGCAACTTTAAATGTTTTTTAATTTTACATTAATAGTATTACTTATCCTTTATCAATTGTGTTAATCCTTCAATGCCTACATTGTTAATTGTGAATTCTTGATGCACCTAACAATATCTAGAATTCTATTTTCCTTTTGAATAATATTTTTGGAAACAATATTTTTTCAAGTATTGGCTAAAAATGTTCTCAATTTTCCTTGTCTTAGACTTGTAAGGCTAACTCATATTATAAAAAACTAGGTATAAAATGTTCATAAAAGCTATAACAATGATTGTGCCAAAAACTTTCAAAAATATGCACCCTACTGACTTACAGCCTACGCACTTGTTAGCTATTGCATTTATGCACCTATTGACTATTGTATTTATTCCCCTACACTAACAACATGAGAATAACCATAGGATCATGTATTTAGGTGAGGGTATTGAACACAGGACAAATTTTCAACGAATAGAGCCATATAATCAATTAGGATTATTATAGACTCCAATTGTAATACTTTTGAGAAAATTAAGGTTAATGAAGTTTTATCAAAACTTAGAGATCTCTCCATTAGACCATATTAAAGCATATCTTATGACTTTTATTACATCAATGAATATACATATTGTAAGGGATAGATGTTGTATTTAATAAAAAACAATTTCGAATCAATACAATATTTAAATTTTGTATTAAAATTATTTATAAATCTTATAAATCTTATTATGTTAATATTTATTTATATTTTAAATTATATAAGCAATTATGACTTGAAAATAATCAATTAAGTATTATGTTGGTTTGTTATGTACTCATCTTTAATTTTTATTCATCAATTTTATATCTATGCAATCAATAAATACATAATTATTTTAATTATTTTATTAAGATTAATTATTTAAATGAAAAACATAAGCCCTAGATTATATACTCTCTCACAACATTATATATTTACTCTAAAACACATGAGCCATGGATCTTGTATGTCATCGACTTTAAGGCACATGGTGAATTACATATAAGGGAACCATTAAAGATTTATATATGGTAAATATTGTATTACATGCTAATTCATTATGGACATGCATTAGTCTATATTTATAACACACATAAATATCAATATACATATCGATATATACAACAAATTTATGCTCACATTGTCTACATGTATTCAAGAATCCATACCTTATTTCTACTTCATTGGAATATTCATTTATTATATAAACACAATCAATACACACGAAGATTCATTATATACGATACTCACGTCACACTAATATTCATTTATTATATAAACACAATCAATACACACGAAAATTCACTATATAAGATACTCACATCACACTAATATATGAATCAGATCAAAACACTACAATAAGAATCATTCCACAAGAAACTTTTACCTCACTATTGATGACCAACTATGTTTGTACTTTTGAATATTTATATCTCGAAGCATGTACCTATTAAATTAGAGAAGAAAAAAATGATCTCCCCCTATCTAGTAATAATTTTTCTTTGCTTGTATCATAATAATGCTAAAATGAATCATATGGCACCCTTCCATTAAGATAAAGGAGGTGTTTCTGAGTTCATCCATGTCAAATCCTTGAAAGCTTCACCATATCGATCTCCAAAGAAACCACAAGTGGAAACTACTTTTTCTATTTCATCCATGTCCTTAGTTGTGAGATTAACAGAAAGAGAGCCAATATTCTCCTCTAAGTTCTTCACTTTAGTCGTTCCGGGAATTGGTGAAACATCATCTCCCTGATGGTGAACCCAAGCAAGTGCAAGTTGCCCTGTAGAGCATCCCTTCCTTGAGGCTATTTCCTTTATCTTTTCAAATGTGACAATATTTCTTTCCATATTCTCTACTTTAAACTTCGGAACTGTCTGTAAAAAAAAAACATCAATAATTTTAGAAATTTGGGCCTTTACATGTATAAGAAAATCTCTCGATGAATGAACAATACTATTGAACGTTATCAATGCAGTCACTAATAGAAACTTTAAAAATATACTTTGATTTATAACTATTTAATGTAAAGAGAAACTTTTAGCTTCATTAACAAGGCCATCGATCACCATTGTAATTCCTTTTTTAAGGGTGATAAATTTTAGTTTTACATTGCAAATATGTTAATAGAAAATAAATTTAGAACATATGTTTTACATGTTATAGTGAGATATATAGTGGTATATCCTTACGATGGGATTTGGTTCCACATTCTTACTTTATCAAAAATATCATATGACTTTCTAAATAATTCAATGTGCTATATGCATGGAAAATTTTAGGTGTTAATATTGGCAGGTGGCACTTTTCCAAAACAAAAGATTTGCCAATTTCTCTTTTTTATAAAAATGATTCGCCCAAATTTTACAATATAAAATTATTTTTCCTTAAAAATCTCCAACATTATATAGAGAGTATATATAAAATCATTATAAATTTGAATAATTTTACAAATATATCAATAAAATTTTTATAGTTTGCATATTAAACACTAGTAATGATCACCAATTTTTTTAAACTTCAAGATAATTTTTCATACTTAAAAATTAAAAAAAAATGCATTATACAACTTACTATTTTTAAATACAAAAAACATTTTTTTTTCTCATCTGAAAAACTTATAAGTACCCAATTTCTAATATCAAAAAAATCTAGCTTCAAACTCTACAACCTACAATGATTCAATATCTAATATGAAAGAAGACCTTGCTTGCACTCAAAAACATGAAGTGATTCAATCTTTAATATCAAAAAAATATACATAAAAATTAAGCTAAAATATATATCAAATAAAAACTCAACTGCAAAAGGCAAATACAAATATTATTAAAAATATATAATACAAACTAACATGTATCCAATTTAACTTAAAATCATTTAACATATATCCATTACAATACAATTTAACAAATTAGAGATCATTTAGAGATATAAATAAATCAGCATATATTCAATCTCTAAAACAAAGCTTTTAAACGCTGTAAGAAATTTACAGCAAGCTTTATTTTATCCATCTCCATGGTTAATAAATCCAAAATCGAACAGACAAGTCTTCCTTTAAAAATAAAACTGAAACCATAAAACTAAAATGTACAAATAAGATGGATAAAAATACCTTTCTAAAATCATTATCTGCTAAATTTTCCAATAACTTTGCTCCAGAACTCAGGAAACCCCGGCCTAGTGGGCTGTAGGGAACAATTCCTATACCAAGTTCCCTGCATTTGCATTTATAATTTTAATATGTTCGTAAGCAATTGGTAATACAATGCAAATAACAAAAATATGAAATCCTAACTTCTACACCTGTATACCTGCATGTGGGAATAATTTCCTCCTCGGCATCCCTAGTCCACAAAGACCACTCTAGCTGAACTGCTGTTATAGGATGAACAGCATGAGCTCTTCGAATTGTTGATGCAGAAGCCTCTGAAAGTCCCACGTATTTTATTTTCCCTTCTTCAACTAATTTCTTCATTTCTCCAATCTTAATTGATACACCAACAAAACATGGCAGCAACTTATACTCAAGTATATGACACAATAAATGATAACTGACACAATCAAGGAATAAATACATGAATGAAGAAATAGCCATGGAAATGACAAAGTTAGGACAGTCAACAAATGAGAAACTTTCAGATTTTATGGTGGATCATGGTTCTCATTTTGAAATGACAAACTTGTTACAATCAACAAATGAGAATTTTTTTGTTTTGATGACAGATTATGGTTTTTGTTCAATTTTACAAGTTGGCATAAGGAGGGAAAGTAGGATATGGTTGCAAGACCTTGCCAGATTTATTTCTTGGTCTGGAAATATTAAAGTCGATGTGTAGTAGAACAAATTACAAACAAACTTTCAAGATTGGTAAAAAAAATCAGTATCAACCAATTTGTTCTCTAACTACAATTGAAAGGTGTCAACGGTATGAAGGAACGCAATGTGATTCTCATAGCCAGGCATTCAGGTTTAACAAGACAGATCTAATTCGGGAATGGCAAAGGATGGTTGGCAATTTGTTCATGATTGGAAATTATGACTATAAAAGAAGAAGCCATGATGATTCATTAAATTTAGCAGCCATAGGGAACAGAAAAGTGACCGTAAATCCAAAATCAAGAGCATAATTGGAAAGGAAATCTGGCATTATAGTAGCTGGTTCTATATGGATCCAAAATATAATAGCAGTCAAATAGACGTAGTTAATAAGTTTTTTAATGGATGAACACACTTACATTGCTCAAATAACAATGTTAAAAAAAATGAAATGCACCTTTTTTATTGGAAATCACATCCTCTATCAAGTCCTCTTATCAGGCACACTAAAAGGTCCTCTTTCTATTCCATACCTCTGCATAAAGATTATGCTTCCATCTCAATAGGGCTTCTCAATATACTTTATTCCACCATCAACGCATTATTATTCACACTAAGAATTATCCAACCAAAACATTTTTTAAAATATTCTAGCATCTTAATAACGTTCCACACAAATTCCAAAGCATATCCTTCCACAACACCTAAATTCTAGGTCATAGAACCCAATACCAATCTTGCAATCATTACTTGTCTATAAATCATGCAACATTTTCCCTACATAGTCACTTTCTTGACAGGTGAATTTCTTGCCCCTACTTTGCAGTTTTGAAAACCGTGGGTGTAGCAGGCGTTTTCACACAGTTTTTCTGTGTTAGCCTTTGCGTCCTATTTTGATCAGCAAACCAGAAAAAACATGAATGTGATTGGAAGTAAGAGGCTCACTTATCCATGTCTTAGAAAGTTGCAATGTAGGAAGTTAAGAACATTTGGTAGCTGTTTGTAATTGATTTAGAACATATATAAAGGAATGTGAATGAGAGGATGAGGATTCAGCAATAGGATCTTACATTGAGTTTCTGTATTAGAAATTGTATGGAAAAGGAAGAAATCAAGGTTCAAAGCTTTTGATTAAACACAAAATTTGTGGATTTACTTTGTGTAGTAAATAGAATAATTTTTTTTATATATTTTGTGCTAGCTATTTTAATATCAGATAAATCTCATGTATTGAGATTTTAGTTATACCAAAATCAATAAGAATTAATAAACTTCTAAACCCTTATCTTCAGTGACTGGTTAATCCTATTAATCCCATATTCCCAAAATAATAATTAGTCCATATAATTAATTTCTAATAAAATGAACATTGACAATTATACCAACATCATGCACTTATTCTAAAACTATTGCAACACACATACCGTAATTTCAATGGGAACTTTAGTGTCAATACGATGTTGATAATAAAGATCAATGCAGTCCACATCCAGTCTCTTCAAGCTTGCTTCGCAGGCAGCACGAACATATCCAGGATCACCTCTAATATGTGGTTTTCCATCCACAAAACTGACTCCAAACTTTGTGGCTAATTGAACTTTCTCCCTAATCCCTTTAATGGCCTGGAACCAGCAGACCACAGATGAGAATTATATCAACTTGACTAAACTGTATGTAATAGATATTTCAAGAAAGGATGAAAACCGCACGCACGCAGTCTCACCTTCCCAACAAGGACTTCGTTGGTGAAGGGGCCGTAAACGTCTGAAGTATCCAGGAAAGTGATTCCTTTGGAAATGGCATGGCGAATGACAGGTATCATCTCTTCCTCGGGCAGAGGAGGGCCATAGCTACCGGAAGTCATCCCCATGCACCCCAAACCCTGTGCTGAGACTTCAAATCCCTGAGAGCCCAAATGCAATCTGGGCACTGATGGTATTTCCGCCATTGTTCTGCTCTCTGCACAGCACCCAATGAATCGATCAGGGATTGTAGATGGAGGCACCCACTTCATTCTCCATATATATATATATATGCCCTGCTGCGTCAATGCCGTGAGAAGTTTTCATTTGTGATGGGTTTATGCTGGGTTTGCGCTGATGCTGTGGTCTAATTATGCTGCGTCAATGCCGTGAGAAGTTTTCATTTGTGATGGGTTTATGATGGGTTTGTGCTGAGGCTGTGGTCTAATTATTATGTGGGTCCAGTTTTGTGGTCTAATTTCAATCTTTAAGTATGACTGTAAGTTTGAAAGCTGCTTCAATCATGATTTTTTTAGTTGAAAAAAAAATATGACTATAGCAATAGTTGAAATAAAAAATGACTATAGCAATAGTCTAATTTGCCTGTTTTTTAGCTGGAAATTTCAGTCAGATTTTTATAAAATTCAGAGAGATTTTTGTAAATCCAAATTAAAACTGTGAAACTTCAAGATTTAAGGTAATCCAAAGACTTTTTGATGGCGCTGAATTCATTTCTATCATTAAAAACATAATTCGAACACTATTACCAAAATTTTTTTGAAATATTTTGATCAAATTCCAGCTATTTTTAACCTGTCCTCTGCCTACTAATTCTCATGAGTCTATGTTGAAGTTGTGGTCCATGAGCTATCTGTGACAGATTTGCTCCCACAAATCTTGCAGTCCAATTCGAAAGATTTGCTCGTCTTGCAGTCTAATACGAAATAAAACTATATAGGTATGCCTGAAAATTGCTCTGGCCTAATATATTCATTTGGCCTAATATATTCATTTGAAAAAGATATATATATATATATATATGCCTAACCCTGCAGCTTCAACTTCAATGAGAAGTTTTCATTCGCGATGGGTTTACGCTGACATTGACAGATGTTTTTAACAGAGCAAGATCAGTCAATGTTGGTGTCAAATCAAGAACTAACCCACTCTCGGGTCATCCTTCCTGACTGCTATATTATCCTCCGTCATTCAAGGATATCTCCGTCATTGCTTACGTTTATTACATATTTTTTCTAAATCGGCCAAAACGATCGTCGATCAGTTGGTCCTCCTCATATCATGCGGATTAAAATAATCCACAAAAGGTTACGGGAAGGTTGCAGAGTACCTTCCTAACATACAATGAATAAGTTACATCTCAGTATCAACAATCAATTCATTAAAAATAAAAATAAAAATATTATTTTAATTTCTAACAAGTTCATGGTGCTCTTGCTCAAGCTCAATTGGCCAGCATTATGATATAAAATATTATGTAAATCTCCATGAGTGAAGCCCAATAAATCTTCCAACAAGTTCATGGTGGTCCAGTTCAAGTTCAATTGGCAAGCATTATCATATAAAATATTATGTAAGTTTCCATGAGTGAGGCCAACGAGAGGAATTTTTTTTACCATTCTAACTATACTCAATAGACATCATCATTTATTCTTATTAATATATATTTATATATTTCTAATTAAAATAAAGAAAAAAGATACTTCAATAATTTTATTAATGCGAATAAAAGATAAGATTTTAATAAATAAATAGTAAATTAACATCTTTACAAAAATATTTTTATTTAATAAATTAAATAAAAATAATTATATTTATTTAAACTATATCTCATTCATATTATTATTTACTTTTTTTTTCCAAGGAAAAAGTCGTAGTTTTCATTAATTACTTGTTGCATTTACATCAGGATGTATCAAGCATACCTAGTAATCTATAAAAAAATATTGATAGTGTTCTCTTAACATTGTTCGATAGTATAAGGAAAAATATTTACAAAAATGGCACTGTTTGTGCCCATATAGACATGGTTATAAAAAAATATCAGCTTTTGTATGCAAAAAGAAAGCAAAAAATAAAAGACTCTGATCAGACAAGCTGATTAGGTGGCACAAGGGGCCCAATATCCTCTATGAAAGGACAATAATAATGTTGATATATGGTCGTCCCCTGATGTTCTATTATATGCCATTGTCCCCCTGTTATTTGCGCTGCTTCTTTTGACAAACGATCAACATCCTAATTCCTTTGCCTGTAAATGTGAGTGACAAAAATGTTATCAAGAGCAAGTACTTCATCCAACAAATTTCTAAGAGAGTGTACATGACATGCAGCAATATTATTGAACCAGTTTATAATGATCTTTGAATCCCCAAAGATTAGCATCCTGTTGCATCTCTTCTCTAAAGCAAAAAAGTAGCAGTCTGAGACAATTGAGTTCTGAATAGTTGTTTTTGTCAGGGCCCAAACTTGTTTTGATCTGATAAAAATTATTGTTAGATAGGTACAATAATGCTCCTCCACCACAACCATCAATCCCGGTCGCACCGTCGAAATAGGCCCAAGGAAGGTTTTTATCAATGACTTTCGGCACAATTACCCTTTCTTCTGTTGAGTGTGTCTCTTCAAGGATGGAGTGATAGAGGGCTAGTATGGAATTGTGAATGGTGTTCCAAGTAGTCGATGTGATTTGGAAGATGCTTTGGTTCGGAGACAACCAAAGTCCCCAGGAAATCAAGAGTGGCAGATTGTGAGCCTTGCTCAAGGTACTTGCATGCCACCAATTTTTCCAAGCCAGTAAGATGGTGTCCCCCTGCCATGAGAAATTAATGCCCAGGTCCTTAGTGATCTGCGTCCACATCTGCTGTGCCACAGGGAAGTTGAGGAAGAGGTGGATTATGTCTTCCGCATGTGCTTTGCAAAGTGTGCACCGAGAGGGACCGTAAATAGATATCTTAGCCAGATTGTCCTCAGTAGGTGCACAATTAGTAAGGATACACCACATAAAGAGACGGGTTTTAGGAGGGGGGGGAGGATTTAGTTTCCAGAGTGGTTTCCACCACCAGCTCAGATCTGGAGGTTGTTGTGCCAAAGTGAGAGCAAAGTAGCCTTATTTAGGCGTGTAGTAACCTTTGGGGGCAGTGGCCCAGATCAATTCATCATCGGTGTTAGAGGTCCTAATATGAGATATCTTAAGTGCCCTGATATACCTGTTGCAAGTCCCCCGCCAGCGCTCTGGGATGTTGGGGTCAGTTGGTGTTTTCAACTCTTGAGTGGTCCAATCAGAATTTTCATTGTCCGTTGCCTAACTAAGTCTCAAGATCCCACCTTCACTAAGGAAAATTCTGATGTCCTGAGGAAGCAAATGCTCCCTATCGCAACCTGGCCATGGGTCCAAACCTATACAAACATGAGTGCCCGCTCCTATTCGCCAAGAAAGCCCCTATTTGATGAGGGCCACAGAGTTCATGATGGCTCGCCAAACAACATATGATAAAGTATGGGGGCGATTTGAACATATGATCTAGTTGAGAGTAGGGACAGGAGAAATGTATTTGGAATAGATGACCTCTTGCCACAGACTTTTTGAGGTCAAGAGTTGCCAACCCATGTTGGCAGCCAGGGCTTTTGCAAAAAGGTTAAGGTCCTTGAGGCCCCAACCCCCCCACTATTTAAGCTTGGTGATTTTCTCCCATTTCACCCAGGCAAAGGTGTGATCTGCTTTCTTACCCAACCATAGAAAACGTCTGCAGATTTGTTGAATTTTGTTGGTGTCACCTTTAGGGATCTAGGCAAGCGCCATCTAATAAACAGGGATCTCCTCTAACATAGATTTGATCAAGACAAGTCAACCCGCTTTGGAGAGCCATTTCTGCTGCCAAATGTTGATTCTCTTCTCTTTTTCGCAATGATCCAATTCCAAACATTAATTTTGTAATCATTAGGCTTGAGTCTAAATCCTAAATATTTAAGGCCCTCTTCAATGTGTCGATGATCGAATTTGAAAATATGAAGAGCGCGATGTCTCTCATGGGCAGATAATTTCAAGAACATAATGGTGAATTTACTGTTATTGGGAAGCATCTCAGCAGCTGCACAAAAAGTGGATAATAATTTGTTGAAACAAATGAAATCCCACAGGGAGCCATCTAGAAATATGAGCACATCATCAACAAATAGAAAATGATTCAGGTATATAGTGTCAGTGATTTTGACACCCAGAAGCTGACCATCATTTCTAGCAGAGGCAATGACGGGGGTGAGGCACTCCATAATCAAAAGGAAAAGGAGAAGGGATAATGGGCAGCCTTGACAGAGCCCCCTCCTAGCATGGAAGAAGGGGGTAACGACCCCATTAATGAGTAAGCTGAAAGAGGCAGTGGTGATCCAACACATAATCCATTGAATAAAAGAGTGGGCGAAACCAATGTGAGTGAGAATCAGATGGAGGTAAGTCCAGCAGGCACAGTGAAAAGCTTTGGCCAAATCAATCTTGAGGATGGAACATTTGAGGTTATGGAGCTTGATAGAATGCAGGGCTTCTTGAGCTGTGCCAATGGCCTCATGGATTTGTCTATGATGAAGGAAAGAGAATTTTTCCTTGGAGATATGCCGAGATAAGATAGGTTTAATGCGATTAGAAATTATCTTAGCAATGATTTTGTAGAGACAGTTACAGAGGGAGATAAGGCGGTAGTCTTCAAAGGAGTGAGGTTTTTCCACCTTGGGAATGAGGGCAATAAATGTTGAGTTGAAGCTATCATACATTCTACCCGATTTTCTGTAATCTTCAATAACCAGCAATAGATCCAATCCAATGACTCAAAGAAGGATAGGTAGAATTTGATATACCATTCGTCCGGCCCAGGACTCTTGTCCTTTTTGAACCACTTTAGGACTGCTTCAATATCAGCTAGGGTAACATGGGTGTTGAGAGAGTCCTCATCCTCCTCATTCACAAATAGGGGCATCTGTCTTGCAATGCTGAGTACCTCACCAAAGTTAGCAACCTTGGGATCTCTATAGATATGGAAGAAGTTCCTTATGCCCATATCTGATAGTTGTTGATGTGTCTTGGAACCTTTTCCATGTTGATCATTAAGCTCACATATGGTATTTATGATTTTCTACCTTTGACACATTGTTGAAATAATTTGGTGTTGTTATCCCCTGCCTCCTGCCAAATGGCTATGCTCTTGAGTCTCCAAGATTCCTCCTTGATTCTAAGTAGTTTAATTTTCTTGGTTTCCAGGAGGGTGAGAGAAGTTGTGTGCTCCTTCGAGGAGTGTCCCCTTCCATTTTCATCGAGCTGAGGGCAATCTCCTGCTCAATCCTCCTCAGCTCTTCTTCATCATTAACCCTTTTCTCCTTAGCCCACTTGATGGTCTTCTCTTTAATGCAGGACAGGTTATTGGAAATAATAGTGTCGGGCAGGGCATTAGGGTGTCAGTGGTAGTGATTCTAGTTCCTCATTACAATCTGTCGAAAATAAATTTCATCGAGCCAGGTTGAATCGAACTTGAAAGGGGATTAGGGTTTCTTATTTTCACCAATTATCTCAAGATAAATGGGTGAGTGATCAGATAAGCCTCTAGTGCCCACCCATTGACGAGCTTTGTCCATCCAAGTAGGTAGCTTAGAGGAGAGAAAGAAGCGATCTAGGCGCATGGCAAGTGTAGCTTACCCAGTCCTATGATTGCGCCAAGTAGGAAGCTTCTTAGCCATCGCTAAATCTATCAAGTTGACTTTGTCCAGAAGTTGATCGAAGTAGCTGGTCAATGGATCCGGCGAGGCATGGGGTTCCTAGGATTCTCCATGACCCATGGAAAAATTAAGATCATCTCCCACAATGATGTGCTCCGACTGCAGTATGGAGGACTGCAAAATATTATCCCAGAAGGCAGGTCGATTGTGACAAGGTCCATATATATTAAAGATTCTGAGAGGGGTGCCAATCTCCGAGGCTATGATATCTGCCCCAAGTATCTCTTCTGTGCCCCATACATTGTCATTTATTTACTCTGACTAATATATATTTATATATTTTTCAAAATCATATTCAACAATATATTATTATTAAAAAAAAAAAAACTCAATCAATTAAAATACAACCAATTAATATCATTATTTACTCACCCCCACACGCATATATATATATATATATATATATATATATATATATATATATATATATATAATTTATCATATATCACTGCATACTCCTCTTTCTCTATATCTATATATTAGATATTATAATGCCATATTCTTTCTCTTTCATGATTGTTTACAACTAATTTGATTTCCTCTATTGAGAAGAAGCTCTCTTAATAAATAGATCAAACATTGATTATAATAATACACCATACCTTTACCCTTTGTCATTGCTTACACACGCTTTGACTCCTCCGCCCTTTCTTACAACTCACTCTGATTTTGGCTATAATAATAGCTTATCCTTTGTCATTGCTTACACATGCTTTGACTACACCCTTGCTTACACTCGCTTTGATTTTGGCTATAATAATTACCCTTATCCTTACACGCGATTTGACTCTTCCACCGACTATTATTATATTCCTTAATCCTCAGTTATTGTCACATGCTTTGACTCCTCCACCATTCGTTCCACCAGGTATTTTAAGTAGTTTAATTGGTTCCACCAGGTAGTTTAAGTAGTTTAATGAGGCTTCAAATTTGCCCCTAAAATAATGGGTTTTTTGACAAGGTTTTGACAAAAACCAATAGAAATTTTGGGAAATCCCTGTTATAGGGTGTCAGTGATTTTTTATAGTGTTGAATCCATTTCCACTATCGAACACAAGATTCAAGCACTCCTATCATATTTTTTGAGAAAAAAATGACCAGATTCTAAAGAATTTTTGCCATCCAGGAAAATTTCTTGCTCTGTAGACAACACCATGTTCCACCGACTCTGTTTTGTTATATGGTGATGAAGCTCTCTTGATCATAGTTTGAAGTATATACTACTAGCAATTTCACCTAAAAGTGCAAAATACACCGAATGAATAAATTTTTTGGAAAGATTATCTAGCTACAAACAAATCCCAGTCATAAAGTTTGCATAAATTTTTGTTTACCGTCATATATGTTTTAAAAAACATAATTTACCATAAAAAAATGTTTAAAAAAAAAAACAAAAAATCTTTAGAATTTCAAATTTCAATACTCGGTGTGACCAACATTTAAAAACTCTGATTCAATTCAAAGGCTCTCAAAATGCCTGTCGAAAGGGCTGAGAATCCATGAACTGGAAACCCGACCAGGGATCCATGAAAATGATGAGGCTGAGAATTTAAGCAAGTGACGAAAGCTTCCCATGACCTTTGCATGATAGGGGCATTCCGTCTGATCTCTTTCGCTGAAATAGAAACATTCACTCGGGCTCGCTGATATTGAAAATGAGTAACCCCATTACTAACATTCATATTAGAGGAGGGCAAGTGAAAACCCAAACGAATTAAAAAATGTGTTGAGTATAAATTCTTACCTACCCACACCTTTCAAAAACCACAAACCTGCCTTCATTGATGTGGCTGACACCCCTTCAAGTGAAAAACCTATGAAATCTAATACTAGACTCAAGCTACATTATAATATACTGAAAGGATATTTGAGATCAAAATTAATACTCATAAAAATTAAATATGGAACTTAGTTTTACAAATTTACTGGTAATATTATATATTACTCATATTCATTTATAAAATTAATTTCGATATTTAATATTTATATTAAAAACTATTAAGGCATATAATATTTCTAATATTCCTATTAATATTCCTATCATCTTATAATGGGTTGTATATTTTATTTAGGTGCAAATTGGATTTTACTTTACTGCTTAATGGATCTCCAAACACATATTTAGTTCTTTCTTACTTTTGCTGAAAAATGGATATTCACTGTCATTGTTTAAATGTCACAGTTTTGGTTATTCCAACTTCAAACAAAAAACCATTTTTTGGCTTTCATTTATGTGAGTATGCTCTTCTTTTTGGAAAATTAAGTGACCAGAATATCTTAAAAATATATCTCCTTTCGTTAATGTGATTTTCTTATGTCAATGGTGCAATAAAATATACTTAGAAACGGTATTTTCGCACCTATATTGAATCAAATAAACCTCAAAATAGCCTTGCTAATGTTTCCTCCACCTTGGTGGAAAGACGTTACAGATTGAAGCTTCAAACCATGTCAAAAAACTCCTAATATCCAAAGTTCGTATTTTGCAGTAAACTTTCCCAATGGATTTTTTGGCTTGCTTGCTATCTCCATACACCTGAGGTAATGTAAGTCAAACACACACTCTTCACCATGCCTACCTATACAATCGGGAGAGTGATTTTCCATAGCTAGTGATTTGGCCATGTTTAGTGATTGAATTTCCTGTAAGAGTAACAAAGGTGCGCATAAGAAGGGAGATGTGATAATGGAAAATATGCAACTACCGTGGGAAAGGGTGAAAAGGCTACCTAAACGGGTTGTTCAGGACTTTCCAAGTGGTAGCACTGCAGGCAAGTCGTGAGGGACACTAAAAATCATGTGCGCGCATCATCCATATAAATCGATTGAATGTAGTTAAGCCTACAAATAGTTCATATTTTGCAGTAAAAGTTGAACTTTGTCATGCAATCCAAGGCCAAGGCGTTCCTTATATGTTGATTTTTGGTAGCTTGGGAGGTAATCCAAGCCTTTAGGATCAAGGGTTTGGAGGAAGGAGCTTCACAAGTGGCCTTGTGGGCTTGAAACCCAAGCTTGTGGTTTTTCACCCACCGATGTTTGGGAAAAACTATGATGAGATTTAGACATGTGATGGATGAGGATGATAAAAAATGACTAGATGAATCCAATGCATTGAGAATCACCCAACAGAGGATGAGATGAATCCAATGCATTGAGAATCTCCCAATTCTGAGTTGTTGTTGAGGAGATATTTATTTTTGAAGATATGATGGGTTAATCTGTCTAGTTGGGCAAGTCGGCTTGAGGTAAAAATGGTGCCCAAAGACAAAATCGTTGGAGCCACTTGATGCATATAAATATAGGTCAAGTGTGAGGCATTTAGACACATCCAAGTGCATCCTTTCATGTGAAATACTTGTTTGAGATAGCTGATCTCTAAGAGGAGGAGGATGAAGTAATGAGGGATTGTTTTTGGGTGAGTTTCACATTAGAAATAGGGCTGAAATCTTTAGGAGGACAATCAGTGTCTTAGGGAAAAATATGGGCTAGATTTGTGTGGCATATTATGTCCTTATAGGTCTTAATTCTGAGCAGGAGACAACCACTGAATTAAGGTGAGTTTGGGGTATGTATTATGTTGTTTTGTAGTGTGTTGTTACTTTGTTATTGGGCCATAGGGAAGGTTTCTATAGCATCAGGTTCGAGGCATATATAGGAGGGTTGAGAGGCCTACTTTAGGTCTCCAATATCAGCCACATCCAACTAGATGAGGCCACAGTAAAAAAAAAGGGTACAACCTTGTGGTTGAGAACCATTTCCCTTATTGTAGCTGACCATGGATTGCAATGGGTCTTGTGGAGTTTCCCTAGCCCTAAAACAATGCATGGAGGAGGCTTGAAGGAGAAGTAAATGGAGCAGTTATGTGGGAAAAGGAGGTACATAATTTTGAGCACTAGTTTAGGGTTTTTGGTGTGCTCTAATTAGTGCTCCATATTTCATGGATCCCAAGGCAAGAGGACAACAACAATGAGTTGTAGATGGACTCTTGATTGATGATTTGATGCTAGAGGATGGGTGTCCTGACTCCTAGGAGAGGGCAATTGGCTTGGTTTTTTAGAAGCCATGTGGAAGGGTATCTATAGGTGTTGGATGCCCTAACTAGGAGTAGATGCTACATCAGTATTGGTCACTTGTGGTATGTTGGAGGGCAGTGTGAGAGATGACCAAGTATGAACGTGGATTGGGAATTTATGGTCTACGGGAGGACAACGTGATAGTGCCCAAGTTGGATCTCGTTGTGCACCATCTTCATGGAATTAGAGCAATTTGTGTAACCCTAGACTTGTGTGTGGTGAAGGACATATACAATAGATGATGGGTAGTCCTCCTAGCACGTGTTCATTGTGGGAAATGGAAATCTTGCAGTGATAAGTGGCAACCCTTTATGCCCTCTGGTGGTCTTCATTGGAGCAGCATAGGGAAGACCATAGTGGGTTGAAGTCTCTAAGAAGTTGTGGAGTAGCAGTGGGAAAATTGAGAATTATTCACAAACTGAGTTGTGAAAAACTCGACAAGAGTCTCAATGTGTTGTTCCCTTGATGGAATACGACACAACTAGTGATCATATTGATAGTCAGGGTTTAGTTTCCAGATGGACTTGGAGCATTGGTAGAGGCAGGAGTTTCATATCGGGAGTCGAAAGACCGTGCAGGTACAGGGTATGACCGAGAGGAGCTGAGAGAGCCGACTACATCAGCCAGATGGTCAAAGTATCTTGTTCAGGGTAGATTGGCTGTCAATAAATTGACACCAAGCCCCATTTTTATATCTTGTATTATTGGATGTATGATGGTTACTATCCCTTATACAAGAGCACTAGACTGTTGTATTATATCAATTGGATTAATATAACGAACTTAGATTATTATACAAAATTTTAAATAGTTATCTATATGTTGTGCATATGTGATTTACTGTTGTTTATATTCCATTGTGAAAAGTAGTTTCATTGTGATATTTGGTTTGGTAGCCTTAGTGATTTAATATTCTATCCTAGACACCTATATCGTGGAAAAAAACATGGTATCATATCTTGTATGAGCTACATTGACGCTAGTCAATCAGAGTGTGCATAGTGAAGCAAATCAGAGGGAGTTATGAGTGTCTAGATCATGGACCAGAGGGTTCAACTGAAGACATGGAGATGTGGTCTTGACTAGCTTAACAATGAGTTTTGATGGGAATTCTGGTGAATTGGCGGTGAGCCCCATGAGCAAAAATTTGTTGTAGGGAAAGTTGTTGATCACAGACTTCCTTTGACTTTTCATAGATGGTTGGGACAACTCGAGGGTTTCCTTGGCATGGAAAAGATTAGGTTGATCAATATGGATTTATGTGGTAGACTAAATATTGGTAGGCTAGAGTCTTCATCAGATCGTGAGGTTGCATATCCTAGATTGGATAGAATTTCACGAGTGGTATTTGATCTAGGAGGATGAGTGCTTGCAAGATTGAACCAGTGGATATCGTGTAGGCTCAGAGGGAGTCTAGCCTAAGAGGGAGCAACCCTATGGAGGTTTGGGATCTTCAAGTTCAGATGTGATGAGGCAGAGGCATGACTAAGATTGTGCGTTCATTCTACAAAGTATGTTGCAGTGATGGATGCCATATGAGCTAATGTAATCAGAAATGATGATGGATACTTCCTAGTTTTGGAAGTGCCTCCCTCGCTAAGAGGGAATTTTGATTTTTGGTAGGTTGGGAGGTACTACAAGCCTTGAGGATCGAGGGTTTGGAGCAAGGAGATCCACAAGTGGCCTTGTGGGCTTGAAACCCAAGCTTGGGGCTTTTCACCCATTGATGTTTGGGCCAAAACCATGACGAATTTAGACATGTGATGGATGAGGATGATAGTAGATGATGAGATGAATCCAATGCATCGAGAATCGTACAATTCGTTGTTGTTGTTGAAGAGATATTAATTTTTGAAGATATGATGGGTTGATTTTTCAAGTTGGGAAAGTCATCTTGAGGTCAAAATGGTACCCAAAGACAAATTCGTTGGACCCACTTCATGCATATAAATATAGGTCAAGTGTGAGGAATTTAGACACATCCAAGTGCATCTTTCATGTGAAATACTTGTTTGAGATAACTGAGCTCTAAGATAAGCAGGACGAAATTATGAGGGATTGTTTTTGGGTTAGTTTCACATCAAAAAGAGGGCTAAAAGCCTCAGGAGGACGGTTGTTGTCTTAGGAACAAATGTGGGCTAGATTTGTGTGGAATATTTTGTCCTTACATGTTCAAATTATGAGCTGGAGACAACCGCTTAATTAAGGTGATTTTGGGGTCTGTATTGTGTTGTTTTTTAGTGTTTTGGTACTCTGTTACTGGGTCATAGGGAAGGTTGATACAACAACAGGTTGGAGGCACATAAAGGAGGGTCGAGAGGCCTAGTTTAAGGCTCCCATCTCAACCATAGCCAACCAGATGAGGCCGCAAACAAAACAAAGGGTACAACCATGTGTTTTAGAATTGTTTCCCTTGTTGTAGTTGACTTTGGATTGAAGTGGATTTTTTTGAGTTTCCCTAGCCCTAAAAAAATGCATGGATGAGGCTTGAAGGAGCAGAAAATGGATAATTTTTGTGGGACAAGGAGGTACAAAAATTTGAGCACTGATTTAGGGTTGTTGGTGTGCCTTAATTAGTGCTCTAGATTGCACATATCGCAAGGAAAGAGGATGACAACAGTGAGTTTCATATGGACTATTGATTGATGATTGGATGTTAGAGGATGGGTGTCCTATGAGAGGAAAATTGGTGAAGTTTGTTAGCATCCATGTGGAAGGGTCTCCATAGGTGTTGGATGCATTAACTAGGAGCATATGCTACAACAACATTGGTCACTCGTGGTTTGTTGGAGGGCAGCATGAGAGCTGACCAAGTGTGAACGTGGATTGAGCATTTATGGTCTGCAGGAGGAAAACGTGATAATGCCCAAGTTGGAGCCCGGTGTGCACCATCTTCATGGAATTAGATGGCTTCTAGAGTGTCAGAAGTTGAGCTCAAGGTATGAACAACCAGGAGTAGTTTGTGTAGCCCTAGACTTGTGTGTGGTGAAGGACATATACAACAGATGATGGGAAGTCATCCTCGCATGTGCTCATTTTGGGAGATGGAAATTTTGCAGTGATAGTTGGTAGCCCTTTGTGGCATATGCTGGTCTTCATTGGAGAATCACAGGAAGACCATAGTGGGTTGAAGTTCCTGAGTAGTTGAGGAGCAGTAGTGGTCAGATTGAGAGTTGTTCACAAACGAAGTTTTGAACAGCTTGACAGGAGTCTCGATGTGTTTTTCTCATGATGTGCAAAGGCACAATTAGTGAGAATATTGATAGGCGAGCTTTAGTATGCAGATGGACTTGGAGCATTAATAGAGGCAGGAGATACAGATCAGAAGTCGAATGTCCAAGCAGGTAGAGGGTATGACCGAGAGGAGCTAAGAGTCATAGTATCTTGTTGAGGGTAGATTGGTTGTCAATGGACTAACACCAAGCCCTAACTTTGTATCTTGTATCAATCGATGTATGAGGGCTATTATCCCTGGTACGGGAGCCCTAAAATATTGTATTATATTAGTTGGATTAATATAACGAAGTTAGGTTATTGTATAAAATGGTAAAAATTGGTCTATACATGGTGCATGTGTGTTTCACTATTGTTTATATTCCAATGTGAAAAGTAGTTTAGTTTTTATATTTGGTTTGGTAGCGTCAGTGATTTAAGATTCTTTCCCATACACCAAGATTGTGGAAAAACAACATTATATATATCTATTGCAACTGCTTTGTGAGGATTTTCTCTCAAATATCAGGCAAAGGGGACTTCGAGTTGTCCAAGAGGGTGTTGCAACTCACTTCCAATAATTGATAGCCAGAGGCAGATGAATGAAATCTATACCAAGGCGTAGTCATAAGAAGAAAACACAAGTGTGGGAAATTAAGCAGGAAATTGAGCATTAAAGGAGGATGCAAAACAAAATTTTCTACTAGATGTGGAGTTTTATGTTCGTCTTCGCTCGACTGTATGAACATGAGAACATTTTTCCACATGTTGAATTTTAATAGGAAGAAGAAGACGAAAATGGAACTCTAGGATTGGTTGGGATGAACAGTGTTTGAGCAATGTAAACTATGAAACAGGAACTATAAATTGAAAATGAGAAATCCAGATACTAAAAAAAAAAAAAAAAAGAGCTTGAAAACAGAAAGTGTTGATGTTGGAATACCAAATTTTTTTTGGGTAAATTTTCAACATGTTTTTTTTTTTTTTTAAAACTTAGACGGGTATGTTTTATTTATTTGGAAAGATTTTGTTGGGCTGAGGCAAAGACAACCAATGATACATTGTGGCTAGCCAGATTTCTTATACAATTTTTTTTTCTCCTTTCATGGTTTGCAAGTTTGGAGAGGTCTTTCCTCATTTATACTAAGATCTCCTTTCGAGAGAAGGCATCCTTTGTTTTCCATGGAATCTGCTTCGATGTTCAATTTCCTGAGGATGTAAAAGAATTTATAAGAGGTGAAGTCGAGCAACATTATCTTTAATCTTCACAATGTCTTGTTGAGGGCTGTGTTGTTGAATTGTTCCTCCGTGTTGAGATTTTTTATGAGGATTTCTGAGTCTCCGAAGGCTTGGAATTCTTTGATACCTCTGTCTTGTGCAATGTGGCAGCTTTTAGGAGGCCTAAGATCTCTGCTTGGTTTTTGGTTCACTGCCCAAGTCCCCATAAGAAACTATCGCTTTTTGTTCCATCCGAGGAATAGATAACGCCACCATCGCCTGCTGCCCCGAGGTTTCCCTTGGATGCACCATAAAAAAAAAGATCATAGTTTTGTTTTGCTTCCTAAACAACTCTTGAAAAATGTCATTAGGTTCTCTTTTTCACCATTCTAGGTTTATGGAGAGAGAGACCAATGATTCTTTCCTGGCATGAGGGGCATGGGCTTCCATCCATTTCTTTTCTTCAGGAAGTAGTGAAATATCTTCTTTGTGAGGTTTTTGTTGTACTGATTTGAGGAGAAGAGATTTGGCTTTAGTTGCAACCTTTGTTGGGGGGCAAGAAGTTTCATTGAAGATCTACTCATTTCGGGCCAGCCATATTTGCCAACAGACATATTTGGGGATGGAGAGCCAGACTCTTTGCCAAAGGGATTTGTTGGGGGTTTTGTGAGGGTAACACTGGTTCTAGGAAGAAAAGAGCTCCACCACTGAGTTGTGATATGGAGCAGAAACTTGTAGATCATTAAGGATGAAGCCCCAAACCTCTTTTGCAAATATGTAGTCAATGAAGAGGTGGGTCGAAGTTTCACTATCATTTCAGCATAGCACGCACCTGTGAGGGCCAACAATGTTCCTTTTGGCTAGATTGTCCCCTGTAACCACTTTGTTATGCATTAGAGTCGAAAATCAGAAATTCACTTTAGGGAGTCCGAAAGGATACCAAACCTGCATCCAAAAATTGGGAGACTGATTTCAATCTTTTCATGGTTGAAGAGCACAATAACCTATGGCTATGGTGTAAACGTCAGATTGACCCCATCCCCAGCTATCAATCATGTCCTTATGCACAGGAGCGGAATCAGTCAAATGTTCTGTAATTTTCAACATGTTTTAAACATGGCAGTGAAAATAAGTTTTTTTGGTACAAAAAACACCCCGAAAACAGAAAGTGTTGATGTTGGAATACAATTTTTTTTCTTCAAGATAGATTTTCAACATTTTGAAATAATGACATAAAAGATAAAATATCACGACTCTGACAAACCCTAAAATTTCAAAATAAAAATGAAAACAAAAATAAACAAACAAAAAATTAAACAATGAAAAAAACAAAAAACAAAAGTTAAAGATAACAATAAAAAGTAAATAAAAGTATATATTAAAAAAAAAAACATAAAATGACAAAAATGACAGGAAATTTTTTTTTATATATATATATATAGATAAAAGCCAAAACAAAAAAAATCAAACATAAAAATGTCAAAAAAACAAATTTAACCTATATAAGGTAAAAACGAAAAAAAAAATATAAATAAAATAATAATAATTAAAAAAAATATTTTCAAGAAACAAAATTAAAGAAAACAAATCAAGGAAAGAATTTTTTTTTTTTAAATAATACTTTATTGAATAATGAAAAAAAACAAACAAAAAAAATATTAAAATAAATCAATAAACTATACATTAAAAATAACACATTTAAAAAAAAATTAATAAAATTTTAAATTTTAAAAATTAAAAACTTCAAAAAAATAATAAATAAAATACATTAAAAAACTAAAAAATAGAAAACATTAAAAAAAAATTGAATTATAAAAAATATTTAAATAAATAAGGAAAAAAAGTAAAAGAAAACATAAAAAAAAAATTAAGATATAAAAAGCTAAAATAAAAAACAAAAACTATTAAAAATAAATTTTAAAAAATTACTAGATAAATTAAAATTGATTAAAAAATTAATAATTATAGCTTTAAAAAATAAAAAAAATACAAATTCGGTCCCTTAGGCCACCAGTGGGCCCAAGGCGATTCTTAGAATCGGATTTGAGCCTGTTGGTGACTCGTGGGGCTGCCTGCCATGCGTGGGCAGAGCTGTAGCAACTTTGCCGGCCCACGGTAGGTGGCCTATCAGGCCACCAACGGCTCAAAGCTAATTCTGAGAATTGGATCTGATTCTTATAATCGTATTTGAGCCGTTGGTGGCCGCTACCGTGGGCAACAGAGCTGCAACTCCGCCCGCCCATGGCAGGCAGCCACCAACGACTCAAATATGATTCTGAGAATAAGATCTGAATCTTTGAATCAGATTTGAGTTGTTGGTGGCCCGAGGGACTGCCTGCCGTGGGCAGGCGGAGCTGCTATAGCTCTACCTTCTCACAGCAGGCGACCACCAACGACTCAAATCTGATTCTGAGAATCAGATCTGATTCTGAGAATTGGATCCAATTCTCATAATCAGATTTGAGCCATTGATGGCCCAATGGGTCGCCTTCTGTGGATGAGTGGAGTTGTTGCTGCTCCGCTTGCCCATGACAGATGGACCCAACAGCTTTGTCCTCCCACGGCAGGCGGCCCCTCAGGCCACCAATAGCTCAAATCCAATTTGAGTTTTTGGTGTTCCAAGGGGCCGCTTGCCGTGGGCGGGCGAAACTGCAGCAACTATGCCTGCCCACGGCAGGCAGCCCCTCGGGCCACTAAAGACTCAAATCCGATTATGAGAATCAGATTTGAGTTGTTGGTGGCTGCCTACTGTGGGCGGGCAGAGCTGCAGCAACACTACCCGCCGCTGCAGCACTGCGCGCCCACGACAAGTAGCCTGCTGCAACTCTTCTCGCCCACGGCAGGTAGCCACCAATGGCTCAAATCCGATTCTGAGAATATTATCTAATTCTCAGAATCAGATTTTAGCTATTGGATGCTCGAGGGGCCACCTGTCGTGGGCAGGTGGAGCTGAAACAACTCCACTCGCCCATGGAAAGCGACCACCAATGGCTCAAATATGATTTTGAGAATCGGATTTGATTCTTCGAATAAAATACTAGCCATTGGTGACCCAAAGGGCCGCCTGCCATGGGTAGGCGAAGATGCAACGACTCCTCATGCCCATGGCAGGCAGCCCCTCAGGCTACCAGCACGCTCAAATCCGATTCTGAGAATCGGCTTTGAGCCCACTCGTGGCTCGAGGGGTCGTCTGCCATGGGCGGACGGAGCTACAATAGTAACTTTGCCCACCCATGACAGAGAATCGGATTTGAGCCCATTGGTGCCTCGAGGGGCCGTCTACCATGGGTGGCGGAGTTGCTGTAGCTCCGCTCGTCCATGACAGACAACCCCTTGAGCCACCAATGGCTCAAGGGATACAATAATTCGTTTATATATATATATATATATATATAGTTGTGTGTGTGTGTGTGTAATTGTTTTATTTAATTTTTTTAATGTATTTTTTTTCTTGTTTTTTATTTTTTTAATTTATTTTTTTCAGTGTATTTTTATTATTGATTTTTTATTACTTCTTATTTTTAATGATTTATTTTTTTTATAACTTAATTGTATTTTTTTTTTTTTTTTTACGTTTATGATTTTCATTATTTTTATAAATTGTATGTTTTATTTTAATTCTGATTTTTTTAATACTTAAAATGTTATCTAGATCATTTTTTTGGAATTTTTATTTTTGAAATGTCATTTTTTTTATATAAAATTTATAAAATTTGTTATTTTTCCAAAAAAAATTATTCAAAAATTCCATAATTTTTATTTATTTAACGTGTCCATTTTAGCGAAAATGTCTTAAAATACATTCTTTTTTAATTACATATGAAAAATGTATATTTTTTGTAGAGTTAAAAAAATAAAATTGTGATAATTATTTTATGTGTATTGAAATATTAATTAACGATATATAAATATAAAAGAAATCCTAACCTCAAATTATTAGGATTCTAATAATTTGGGGGCATAGCTTGCTATATTAAGAAGAACATCTCCCCCTATGCTAGGATTTATAAAAACGACCCTTACAACCAATATAGTTGGATTGAGATTACTGACGTTAATGATAAAAAGACCTACATAGCAATCTGTTATTTCCCCCCCATCAATTCTAACTTCTATAAGAAAAAGAATCTAGATAAAAATAGTCCTTACAATGGTTTAGATAATGATATTTCTAGCCTAAGGAATGAAGGTAATATCCTTTTAATGGGTGACTTTAACGCTCGAACTTGAAGCAACCAAGCTATTCTTCTAAGCAATCATTCCAACCCCAATCCTCTTTGGTTAGACAAAGACCTTACTCTGGCTAGCCGGTACAAAAGGAGCTCTGAAGACCTCGGGGATAATTTGTTTGGGTCTGAGCTAGTCAAGCTCTATAGTGCTCAGGATCTCATAATTTGCAACGGTCTAAAGAAGTGGCCCAATTCTAGCCAAATGAACTACATCCATGGGCTTGGAAGTAGCGTGGTAGACTATGTTATTTCCGATCTCCCTTTATACAACGAAATACTAAATTTTGACATCTTAGACGTGTTGTAAATATTGTCATTGATGGCCAAGGAGCACAAAGGAGCAGCACCAAGACAAGGGAGCAGATTAGAATCAGATATAATTGTTGCAGAGAAGGAAAGTGAAGTGGCAGAGGCTACAAGAGGAGGGTTTAGACAGAAAGTAGTTTTTTTAGAACATTTAGGGTTTTGTTGTAAGCTACGGGCAAATTAGACAGAAGAGCCATTGATCAGAATATCAGGCCAGAGAGAAGAGATCCTTTATAACTATTTTATTATATATGGAGGAATTTGTTTTCTGAATCATGGTGTGCATTGATTGAATGCTTGATTCAGTTTTAACTCGAGTGAAAATCAGGGTTTGGCACAATATATATGTATGCAGATGAATCGGGAAAATTCAAAGGGAAGTTATGAGACTGTGTGTTTAAGAAGTAAAAATTCAATTGAAATTAAATTATGATAGAAAGTGTATGTCAAGATTGAGCACCGACCACTGAATGTGTCGATGCCCTTGAAATTGTTAAAACGAAACCCTACAATTTGATATCCAAATCACACTATGTAGAGTAATAAGGTTAGAGGGTGTTCGGAGCTGCGTTATAGTGTAACATTCAATGAAATAGTGGCAGAAGCAGAAATCTCTGGTTATTAGCATAACTTATGGAACAATGGAGCGGAATGAAATGAAAGCACAGCAACCGTTGGATCTAAAAAATCAATGAACGAAATCGAAAGGCAAAATGCGGAATGTATGAAGAAACAAGTGGATATGATTGAAACAAGTGTTCGTAAATAGTGTGAGTGGTTTCACGAACTGGCGGTGGTATTCGCGTGCATCCAAAGTGGTAAGTGGTAAAAGCTGAAATGAACGCGATAGATCTCCGGAAGTGACACGTCGCAAAGCAATACCACCTATTTCGCGTTAGTTTGGAAGGATAAGTTGCCGGGCTTAATTTTATGCAATAGCCGTCCGGTCAAAGGAGGCAAAGATTTGACGGTGTTTGCATCAGAAGTTGTGTAGAGGTTAACGAAAGGTGTGGACCCGACAGTGAAAAAGGCATGTTTAAAATAGCATAGGTTTAAAACCTTAAACATTGTGTTTGATGGAATGTGACTGCTGTTGGATGGGAAGCGGATAGATCACGAGCAAAGATGCATTGACAATTGTTGTGGGACCCAACATAGATACATTGGTAATTATTTTTTACCAAAGTATAATTCAAATTATATAGAGAGGATATTTATCATGGTTTATAACCATAGGTTTTTGAAAAGTTCAAAGCTACAAGGAAGGCGAAAAGGTGAGTTCGTAAAGCTGTGGCCCGAATATTTATATATATGCAGGCCTATTGAACGAGCATCGGTGTATGTGAAAAGTCATAAATTAGTGGAATGGCAAGTTATAAAGTTTTATAACTTATGGTAAGGTTTGATTATTAATGCTAAGGATGGACAGATTGATGGAGGCATTGTTGATATATGATTGACACTTTGGTATTTAATTAAAAGTTGCAAGTGGGTCCAGATAAATAAGATGTCAACATTCTTTTAGCTAAGGTAAAAAGATGTGGGACCCGAGTGTATTTATATGATGGCACGGTGGTACATTTAACCAAAGTATGGAAGGGTAATAAACTTTGAGATTTGCAATATGAAGAAGATCGTCAGATTGCGAATAGGATCGACGACAGTCATTTAATCAGGGATGCGGCATCGGTATACGTGTAAGACTGGCGGAAAGATAAACCTTTACAAATGTTTTATATATTAAAGGTTATATGATTATAGAGCAGAATGCATGGTTTTAATATATTTGGTTATGATGGGTCTTAACCAAAGTCATAGATTATGGTATTATTAACATGCCATGATGAATAATTTCAATCAAAGGATAAAAGTGAAGGTAAAGTGTGAAAGAATTCCGTTTTTAGAATATGTGACAAGTCGGTGTTAAGGTTATGGTTGATGTGCATATGGATACGTATAATTAAATTTATATGCAAAGTGTGGGTGAACGCATCACAAAAGACACAGATAACGGATGAAACAGGGTAATTATGCAGTAGAGCTACAATATAAATAGCAGAAATTGAAAAGACAGTGACAGTAGAAAAAAAACAAATACACAGCGAGCCAAGAGCTAAAAGGGTTAAGTGAAACATATTTGTTGTAACTGTCAATGTAAATGAATTAATTATTTTTAGTGTATGTGATGCAAAGGCAAGTCTCCGAAGGCAAATAAAAAATCTCCCCTGTAATACTGAATTGAGTACATAGTATTGTAACATCCTGAAGTGCTGAGCGAGAAAATGAGAAATGCAAAGAGTCATACCTGTTCATTTCATATTCCCATATGGAATGCAAACAGCTATGAGGTGATTTCTATAAATGATGTTATTATAACATGCTTAAAAAAAAAAGTCAGGAGAATTAGCGGAATAAGGGTTTTAAAGAGTGTAAGAAGAAGAAAGAGCAGACAGAGAAGCTGTGAAGATCTAGAGATAATATAAGGCAGATATAAAGGATGGAGGACTGTAGTGAAGAAGGAATATAACGGGGTCGATATCCAGGTAAATCAGCATGTTGTTTCAGTATTGTGTGAGGAAGTTGGTGCTTCCATATCAATTTGTAGCATGATAGATGCTCAGTTGTAGCTAGCTAAGGTAGGAGCCTCCGATAGGTTGTAGCTTGCAGAAAATAGATGGGAGTTGGAGCTTCCTTGCAAGTTGTAGCTTGCAGAATTGAGGTAGTAGCCTCCTGTAGGTTGGAGCCTATAGAAAATAACTGGTGAGAGGGATTTGGAGCTTGCCTTTGCATCACAACAATAATAAGATGTGGTTTTCTCCCTTATGGGTTTCCACTTATATATGTTGTCTATGTACATGATGATTATATGTTGATATTTTGTATTTAATCTGCTTAATACCTGCTGCTCACTTATTAAGATTGTTTTTCCATTGTACATTAAGTTGATCACAAATTGAAGATGTAAATAGTGTAAAAGAAATTTTTACAAGACCCTGAATGCATTAAACTGATTCTCCTCCCCTCTCAATTTAACTAAGGGTTCAACAATTGGTATCATAGCAGGTTCCTTCTATATCAGTTTAACAACTGGAAGGAGATCCTTGGTCCCCAAGATGGCTAGTCTAGAAGGATGCTCAACAAATAAAGCCCCTCTGTTTACTGGCACAAAATATGCCTTATGGAAAATAAGAATGAGGACATACATAATGTCTCTAGGAATAGAAGTTTGGGCTGCTGTGGAATTAGGATATGCCCCAAAGGATTCATACATAGAGAAAGAAGCCAAACAAGATTTTATAGCTAATGCAAAATCCATGAATGCACTCTTAAGTGGTTTGTGTGAGGAAGAATTTATCAAAGTAATGCACAACAAGACTGCCAAAGAAACATGGGATACATTAGAAAGTATCCATGAGGGAGATAAAAAGGTGAAGGCTGCCAAACTGCAAGTCTATAGAGCCCAGTTTGAAAATATAAAAATGAATGAAGAAGATGTTTCCAACTTCTTCTTAAGGGTTGCAAAAATTTTGAATAACATGAAAGCTCTAGGAGAAACCATTAGAGAATGTATAATTGTACAAAAGATATTGAGATCTTTACCATCTACGTTTAACCCCAAGGTTTCTACCATAGAATAAACAACTTACTAGGAAACATTGACCATGAACCAATTACTTGGAAACTTGACAGCTTATGAAATGAGACTTCCACAGAGGAAGTCAAATATGAGGAGGCAACCTTTAAGGCATAAAAGTGCAAAGAAGAAAAGGAAGATACATGCTCCTGCTCAGATGAAGAAGAGGCCAAATTTGTCAGAAAATTGGATAGAGTCTTAGGCAAGTATAAAGGTAAACTTCCATTTAAATGCTTTAACTGTGGAAGAGTTGGGCACTATGCTTCTAAATTTCCTCAAAATAAAACAAAGAATCGGACTCAAGAGACAGAGAAAACCAAAACAAATAACTGGAAGAAATGGAAGAGATTGAATAGAAAATTATTATATGCTCAGCAAAATAGCAGTGCTTCTGAAAACTCAGATGAATCCTAAAATGAAGAAGAAACCTTTGAATTTGTGTTGATGGCCAAGGAAAAGTCTGAAGGATTTCTTCTAGAAGATAAGGAAGAAGGTGAGATAGATCTTGAGGGGGAGCTAAGAAGTGCCCTGGAGGAAATAGATAGACTTAAACTCAAGTGCATAAAATAGAAAGATATTCTCCTCAAATATGTAAAAGAAGAACCAAATTCAAAAGATCTCATTCAGTTGAAGGTAGAACTTGAAGAAACTAAGAAAGTGGAAGACACTCTACTAAGGAAAATTAAGGATAAAACTCAGAAGCAAGAGAAATTGGAAGAAGAAGTAGTATGCCTAAGAAAGAAATTAGAAAATTCCCAAAGGGAATTATCAATGAATACTCCACGAATGACAAGCTCTGAACAGTTGGATAAAACTCTAAATGCTCAAATATTTCCTCTCATAAAGGCTGGGATAGGCTACAAAGGAGAAACCAACAAATCCAAGGTAGAAGATAACCAGAATATCACTTTTGTAAAAGCTGTAAATGATAATGAAGCAGCTCAAAATATTCCTACAGAAGTAGATGTTAGCAAAAACATGACCTGCAATGAAGTAAACAGAAACAAGCAAGAACCTCAAATAACAAAGAATTAAATAAAGAAACAATCCGCTGAAAAAGGCTCTTACACTCCTGAATATGAATTGAATAAATTAGGAAATTGTTAAAGGAGATTCTTTCCTCTTATGAGATATATCACTTGTTTTTCCTGCCACAAATTGGGACATATTGCAACATACTATCAGATAAAGAAAATCAAGTCCAACCAGCAAAGGATGCAGAAAATGGAAATACTACCTTAATCAAAAAAATGGAGAGAAAACCTTTCACCAGGTACAGTAATCTTTTCCATGTGTATTTTTTTTTCTATAAGGGATTCGGTCATAAAGTCTTGGAGTGCAAAAAGTATGGACAAATATTGATGTATGAAAACTCAAGGAAATTTATGAACGATGGAGAATTCACTCGTAATCCATTCAGAAATATAATAAAATGCTTTGTCTGCCATCAAATTGGGCACAAGTCTCGCAAATTTCCTGTCAAAGACTGTGGTCCATCTTCTCAGGAAAGGTACCAAACAAATAGCAGCTTGCAGTGGAAAAAGAAGCTGAATAAGTGTGACCTGGCTCTAATAGCTCAAGATCAGAAAAGCCAATGGTATATGGATAGTGGATGCTCAAAGCATATGACTGGAGATCGAAGCAAGTTTGTAACCTTTGATGAAAAGAAATCAGGAAATGTAACATTCAACAATAATAAAACAGGGAAAATCAAAGGAAAAGGCTCAGTCAGTCTGAATAATGGAAGAGGAGAGGCTCAAGATGTACTATTTGTGGATGGGCTGAAAGCCAATCTACTAAGTGTCGGTTAAATGTGTGATAAAGGCTATGAGGTCCTTTTCAGAGCCCAAGATTGTGAAGTAAGATCAAGCACCACAGCAAAGACCTTGATCAAAGGTGTTAGAACAGAAAGTAATGTCTATATATTGGAAGAAGAGAATGAAGCATGCCACACAAGAAAACTTGATGAATCATGGTTATGGCATAGAAGATTGGGACACTTAAACTTTGACCATAGCATCAGTCTGAGCAAGAAAAGCGATTCCGGAAAGCCTGCCTGACAAAAGCCTCCAAATACACGCCATGTAAATCACGCAAGGTGGGTAAACGAGACCCCGTACTTTTCCTTCACAAAGATGAACTATCTACAAGTGAGCCACTTGACTTGTACACATGGACTTGTGTGGACATTTAAGAACTAAGCAGAAGTGAAGTGTTGTTGTGCTAATAATAGATGATTTTGAGATTGATGTGGGTGGAATTTCTCAAAATATAAATAAACTGATTGAAATTCAAAGATATTCGAAGGCATTGGTAGAAAATCAAGCAAGATGTAACTAAAATGCATCGGATCGAATGGGGTAAGATTCCGGACTGGGTACAGACTAATAAATGAACATGGGATAAAACAACAATTTACAATTGCAAGTACACCTCAACATAATGGAGTGGTAGAAAGACAAAACGGGTCGACACCAAGGAGATTCCGGAAATCTTGGTGAAAATGGCATTCCCCAAACCTATTTAAGTAGACGATCGCTCTGGGTTGTTCAGTTTCTCAACAAATCTGTATAAAGACCAAATTAGCAGTAAGACTCCGCTACACAATTATGGCATGGTAAGCCAACATCAATCGAACGCACAAGAGTCTTTGGAAGCAAGTGTTTCATAAAAAATAATGATGAAAAACTGGGGAAGTTTGATGCAAGAACTGATGAAGGAATATTTTTAGGATATGCATCCAAGAGTAAGGGTTACAGGTGCTACAACAAAAGACTGCACAAAATTGTGGAAATCATTGATGTAAGATTTGATGAAGATCTACCAAACAGAACAAGAAGCATAAGCTGAACCAATCCTCTAGATGATCATGAAGCTGAGAACCAAGATAATGATGAACATAGCAAGACAACAGAAGATACTGAATTAAACTCAAAAGGTCCCTCAAGACACACTCAAAAGAACCACACAGAAGATCAAATCATTGGGGACAAGAGTGTGGGAGTCCAGACAAGAAGACAGCTTGCTGAATAGACAGAAGAAGTATACATAGCCATGATATCTCAAATAGAGCCAAAGAATTTTGAAGAAGCTAACAAAGACAAAAAATGGGTAAATGTTATTAATGAAGAAATAGACCAAATTGAGAAGAACAATACCTGGGAGTTAATTCCAAGACCCACTAGGAAAAATTTCATTAGCACAAAATGGATATTCAAGAATAAGATGAATGAACAAGGGAATGTAATAAAAAATAAAGCCAGACTTGTATGTAAGGGGTATTCTCAAATTGAAGGACTTGACTATGATGAAATATTTTCCCCTGTAGCCAGAATGGAAGCAATCAGAATGTTTTTGGCCTTTGCATGCTATCATGATTTCAGGGTATACCAAATGGATGTGAAGTCTGCCTTCCTGAATTGAGACTTAGAGGAAGAAGTCTACATGGAAAAACCTGAAGGATTCTCATTAACAGATAAACATGACTATGTGTGCAGATTAAATAAATTCTTATATGGTTTGAAGAAAGCTCTTCGTGCATGGTATTCAAGGCTGGACAAGTACTTGCAAAAACAAGGGTTCAAGAAAGGAGGAGTAGACATCAATTTGTACATAAAGGCTAATGAAAATGAACTCTTAATTGTAGTAGCATATGTAGAGGACATCATGTTTGGTAGCAACAAAGATGAGTTAGAAAAAGGATTTGCGAAAGAAATGAAATCATAATTTGAGATGTCTATGATTGGAGAGCATATTCTATTTAGGACTTCAAATTCAATAAAAAAACACATGAATATTCATTTCGCACGAAAAATACTTAAGAGAAATGTTTCAAAGGTTTCAAATGGAAGACTGCAAACATGTGTCAACTCCCATGATCACTGGATGCAAAATTTGTGCTAATGATGGATCTGCAAATGTAGATCAAAAACTCTATAGATCCATGATAGGAAGTCTGTTATACCTAACTGCTTCTAGACCAGACATTATGTTGGCAGTAGGTCTTGTGGCAAGATATCAAGCAGCACCAAAAGAAAATCACTTACTTGCAATCAAGAGAATATTTAGATATCTGCAAGGAACTGCACATTATGGCCTATGGTATCCAAAAGGAAAAAGCTTCACATTGAAAGCATACACAGATGCAGATTGGGCTAGTTGTGTGGATGACAGGAAAAGTACAAGTGGAGGTGCATTTTATTTGGGAAAAATTCTGGTGGCATGGCTAAGTAAGAACCAAACTTCTATCTCTCTATCTACAGCAGAAGCAGAATACATAGCAGCAACAACATGTTGCACACAAGTAATGTGGACGAAACAAACCGTCTCCAAGACATGAAGGTAAGCATTGATGAACCCATTTCTATCAAATGTGATAATACAAGTGCAATAAGTATATCAAAAAATCCTATACTTCATTAAAAAACAAAGCACATCCCAATAAAGTACCACTTCCTTGGAGAACAAGTAGCACATAAATTGGTGAAGTTGGAATACATACCAACAAAGGAACAAACAACAGACATATTCACAAAACCTCTTGCTAAAGAACCATTCAAATATCTAAGAGACAAACTAGGGATAGTGTCTACAGATGTTACTCTCTGATATGATTGAAAATAATAATAATAATAATAATAATAATAATAAGGGTTGCATACAAGAAACAGGATCAGTGCAGAATACAAGTGATAGTCAATATCAGACAAGAAAGCATCATTCCAGGGGGAGAGCAGTTAATAAATTGTCATAAAAGAGCTAGAACAATGGAGCAGTGCATGGAACAGGTCCTCAAGATCAGAGGAAATGAAAAGATAGAAACTACATTGGGTAATGTGCAACCCTTTGTCATTGATTTCAAAGGGGGAGGAAAAGAAAGAAAAAGAAGAAAGGGTCTTTTGAAAAGCAAGCAGAGAAATTCCTAGAGGAAACATTGGAGTATTTCCATCAATGCCAAAGGGGTAGACTGTTGGAAATATTTTCATTGATGGCAAATGAGCACAAAGGAGTAGCACCAAGACAAGGGAGTAGATCAGAATCAAATGGAATTGTTGCAGAGAAAGAAAGTGAAGTGGCAGAGGCTACAAGAGGAGGGTTTAGACAGGAAGTAGTTTTTTTAGAACAGTTAGGGTTTTGTTGTTAGCTATGGGAAAAATAGAAAAAAGAGCCATTGATCATAACATCAGGCCAGAGAGAAGAGATCCTTTATAATTATTTTATTATATATGGAGGAATTTTTTTTTCTGAATCATGGTGTGCATTGATTGAATGCTTGATTCAGTTTTAACTTGAGTGAAAATTAGGGTTTGGCACAATATATATGTATGCAAATGAATCATGCAAATTCAAAGGGAAGTTATGAGACTGTGTGTTTAAGAAGTAAACATTCAATTGAAATTAAATTATGATAGAAAATATATGTCAAGATTGAGCACTGATCATTGAATGGGTCGATGCCCTTGAAATTGTTAAAACGAAACCCTTCAATTTGATATCCAAATCACACTTTGTAGAGTAATAAGGTTAGAGAGTGTTCAGAGCTGCGTCATAGTGTAACATTCAATGAAATAGTGGTAGAAGTAGAAATCTCTGGTTATCAGCATAACTTATCGAATAGTGGAGCGAAATGAAATGAAAGCATAACAATCGTTGGATCTGAAGGATCAACAAATGTAATTGAAAGGAGAAATGCATAATGTATGAAGAAAAGAGTGGATACGATTGAAACAAGTGTTCGTAAACAGTGTGAGTGGTTTCACGAACCGGCGGTGGTATTCACGTGCATCCAAAGTGGTAAGTGGTAAAAGCTAAAATGAACGCGATAGACCTCCAGAAGTGACATGTCGCAAAGAAATACCACCTATTTCACGTTAGTTTGGAAGGATAAGTTTCCAAGCTTAATTTTATGTGATAGCCGTTCGATCAAAGGAGGCAAAGATCCGATGGTGTTTGCATCAAAAGTTGTGCAGAGGTTAACGAAATGTGTGGACCCAACAGTGAAAAAGGCACATTTAAAATAGCATAGGTTTAAAACCTTAAACATCGTGTTTGATGGAATGCGACTGTCATTGGATGGGAAGATGATAGATCATGGGCAAAGATGCATTGACAATTGTTGTGGGACCCAACATATATACGTTGGTAATTATTTTTAACCAAAGTATAATTCAAATTATATAGAGAGGATATTTATCATGGTTTATAACCATAGGTTTTTGAAAAGTGCAAAGCTACAAGGAAGGCGAAAAGGTGAGTTCGTAAAGCTGTGGCCCAAATATTTAAAATATGCAGACCTATTGAATGAGAATCAATGTATGTGAAAATTAATAAATTAACGGAATGGTAAGTTACAAATTTTTTTAACTTATGGTAAGGTTTTATTATTAATGCCGAGGATGGATAGATTGATGGAGGCATTGTTGATATATGATTGGCACTTTAGTATTTAATTAAAATTTGCAAGTGGGTCCAAATAAATAAGATGTCAACATTCTTTTAACTAAGGTAAAAAGATGTGGGACTCGAGTGTATTTATATGATGGCACCGTGGTACATTTAACCAAAGTATGGAAGGGTAATAAACTTTGAGATTTGCAATATGATGAAGACCGTTGGATTGCGAACAGGATCGACGACAGTCATTTAATCGGGGATGCGGCATCTGCATATGTGTAAGACTGGTGGAAAGATAAACCTTTACAATTGTTTTATATATTATAGGTTATATTATTATAGAGCGGAATGCATGGTTTTAATATATTTGGTTATGAAGGGTCTTAACCAAAGTCATAGATTATGGTATTATTAACATGCCATGATGAATAATGTTAATCAAAGGATAAAAGCCAAGGTAAAGCGTGAAAGAATTCCGTTTTTAGAATATGTGACAAGTTGGTGTTAAGGTTATGGTTGATGTGTATATGGATACGTATAATTAAATTTATATGCAAAGTGTTGGTGAACGCAGCACAAAAGACATAGATAACAGATGAAACAGGGTAATTATACAGTAGAGCTAGAATATAAATAGCAGAAGCTGAAAAGACAGTGACAGCAGCAAAAAGACAAATACACAGCGAGCCAAGAGCTGAAAGGGTTAAGAGAAACATATTTGATGTAACTATCAATGTAAATGAATTAATTATTTTTAGTGTATGTGGTGCAAAGGCAAGTCTCCGAAGGCAAATAAAAATTCTCCTCTGTAATACTGAATTGAGTACATAGTATTGTAACATCCTGAAGTGCTGAGCGAGAAAATGAGAAGGTGGAATGCAAAGAGTCATACCTGTTCATTTCATATTCCCATATGGAATGAAAATATCTATGAGGTGATTTCTATAAATGATGTTATTATAATATGCTTAAAAAAAAAAGGTGAGGAGAATTAGTGGAATAAGGGTTTTAGAGAGTGTAAGAAGAAGAAGGAGCAGACAGAGAAGCTGTGAAGATCCAGAGATAATATAAGGCAGATATGAAGGATGAAGGACAACAGTGAAGAAGGAATATAATGGGGCTGATATCCAGGTAAATCATCATGTTGTTTCAGTATTGTGTGAGGAAGTTGGTACTTCCATATCAAGTTGTAGCATGATAGATGTTCAGTTGTAGCTGGCTAAGGTAGGAGCCTCAGGTAGGTTGCAGCCTGCAGAAAATAGATGGGAGTTGGAGCTTCATTGCAAGTTTTAGATTGTAGAATTGAAGTAGTAGCGTCCTGTAGGTTGGAGCCTACAGAAAATCAATGGTGAGAGGGATTTGGAGCTTGCCTTTGCATCACAACAATAATAAGATGTGGTTTTCTCCCTTATGGGTTTCCACTTATATCTGTTGTCTATGTGCATGATGATTATGTGTTGATATTCTGTATTTAATCTGCTTAATACCTACTGCTCACTTATTAAGATTGTTGTTCCATTGTACATTAAGTTGACCACAAATTGAAGATGTAAATAAGTGTAAAAGAAAGTTTTACAAGACCCTGAATGCATTAAGCTGAGTCACCCCCCCTCTCAGTTTATTTAAGTGTTCAACAAGATGACCACAAGCCTGACTCTGATCATAGGCCTTTACTCATAACTCTCAATTTTTTCATGCATAAAGATCCCATTGAAGATAATCCTTATAGTCAAAATAACTTAATCTTTGATAATAAAAACGATCTCTTTCTAAATGAATTAAAAACTAATTTGCTTCCTTTATCTAGTATAGACAAAATAGATGACTTCTATCATAATTTTACTACAACCCTCTCATATTCTATTAACAAGTTCTCAATTGAAGTCTCAAGTAATAAAAGAAACAGCAAAACCAACCCATGGTATGACAAAGATTGTAAAAGTGCGAGGAGAGAAATTAAGGAAGTTGTTGATGAATCTCTCAAAATTGACAAGACAAAAATCTACAAAGCCCTAACTAAAAGGAAAAAAAAGGCAATATATTTGTAAAAGACAAGAGAATCTCTTACACCTCTCTAAGGTGGCTCCTAAGAAATTTTGGAGGTAGATTCTAACTAGGAAAACTAAAGATAATAATAAAATTGCTTTACACGACTAGAATTCCTATCTTAAAAAGCTATATGAATCTCCAAATGCCGGGGATAACTTTGAAACCCTGCTCACAACGAAAGAATTTTTCTCGTTAGAAGAAATTGATTTTGGGGTTAAACGCCTAGAAAATGGGAAAGCTAAAGACATTGAAGGTTACCAGGCAGAAATTTTAAAAATTGGAGGTCCTGTCCTCATCCCTCACATCCACAAGCTTTTCAACCTAGCGGTCAAGAAAGGGTTCCCTAAACCTTGGATGCAGAGCCTCATTATCCCTATTTTTAAAAGTGGGGATACAAATAACCCCTCTAATTATCGGAAAATTATGATCAACCCTCTCTTGGCCAAGTTATATGGTATTATTTTGGAAAATAAGTTGAGCATTTGGCTTGAAAGTGAAGGTAAGCGGGCTAAAGGCCAAGCGGGTTTTAGAAGGTAGCACTCAATGATAGCAGCATGAGGGCTGCAAACCCACATTCACACTCTCAGATGCATATAAAAATGCATGGCTCATTTTTCTACCCAAATTATTCACAATTTGGGAAATCTTTAAAAAAAATATGCAGAAGCACCTTTCTTCACATCTACGGGTTATAAACCAAACAACCCAGAATTCACATCTATATGTGAAAACTTTATTATTCAAACAATGGTAAAAAAATTATTTAAACCATCTCATTGAAATCAAATATTATTCGATTTTTGCATTAACTCACATTTGGATTAAAAACCCAACTTAATCTTTGCCTTCACCTCATAGACATTTCGAATAAATATTCGAATTATAATAAAAGGTCTTTATATAATTGCCACGGCTTTAACACTTTTCATATGCATACAAATTCGACTTTGGTTAAACAATAGCCCAAGCATTGACCAACCTAAAATGTCAATGAATATAAAAACCTTCGATTTTGTTTAAAACCAAAGACCTAGATATATTTAAACTTCGGGCCCACAGCAGTTAATACTTACCTTTCACTGTTAACTTCCACACATCTTCATGATGCGAACTCCATCAGATCTTCGTTGTGTAACATCGAACGGATATTGCATCCATTCGACCTCCTCAACTTAACTAACCAAAATAACGCGAAATTCATGGTTTTTAAAAACTACCTTTGCCATGCATCCTACACTGAGTATTATTGTGTAATTTCACAAGAAACCATTTACCATCTTTTTCATACGCGAAAACCATTATGGGTTTGGAACCCGCCTTCACTGTTCACTTCATGGTTTCGCTACTTCTCGGTTCAACATTTTCACTCAAAATTCTGCCCTTACTCTTCGTTCAACGAACCATTGACCTTCCATTTGAAGATCCGCTTCCATCTCTTCATTATGGCTGCATTAAATACGGATCTCCGCCTACCTTTTCAGATCTACGCCTTCGAACAAGGTTTCATGGAATTCGGATTCCATTCCACTGCTGTTTAATTTTAACAATTGAAACAGGTTTTTAAAACCATCTCCGTATACGTTCCACTTGCTGTGAGTTCAAAAATTCCACCTTGTTTCATTCAGGGCCACAATCTTCTTTACTGAAGCAACCCTTCCATTTAACTCAGGTCTTACTCCACGGCTTTTACACAACAGAGTTCCATAAAACTCTCAATCAATTTCAAAAGTTGACCCTCTCATCACTATTTACACATAGCAGAGTGTGTAATTTTCTTCTCATTAAATACTGTATGAAAACAACATTTCCTTCACTAACATCGATCCATTCAGTTCTTTGTTCAACTTACACAGTTCACACTATTTAATTAAACACGCAGTCACATGAAATAAATCAATCCTATGACCCAAGTAAAATTGACAAACTTCCTCTGATTTTATCAATTTCACCAGTACACCATAAACTCAAAAATGGAGTACAACTCAGAAAATTGAGTTTTTATATTAACACACAAAAATTACATAGGATTTCTCCTTCCTGGCTCGACATTCAATCAGTGGCCTTCTTCTATAATTTCCCGAAGGGTTACAAGCAAAACCCTGCTCCTACTCTACCCTGCAGTCTCTTCAGATCTGTTCCTAATGCCTTTGAGGCTTACATTTTTATACAAAAAGATCCCGAAACTATTTTTGGTTTCAGTTCCTCTATTTCCTCAACAATTCCTGATCTGATAATGTGTGAAAAAAATATTTCTTATACAGAGATAGACAGTAGGGGCTTTTACTAGTTATTTCACCTTTACTAGAAAGGATGGAACCAGAAGCTTCTGACCCTCTTACTGGCTCTGCCTAAAGAAATATAAAGTAAACACTAAATCGATCTGGCAATGAAAGTAGTTTTTTATGTTTTCAAAGTATTCATTAACCAAATTTTATGTGTGAATAAGCAAGTTCAAGTATTCTGCAATGGAAGTAATGTGGTTTGAAGTGAAACAAATGAGTTTTGATCACTGTATAAATCTCATTGTGAAAAGTGGAATTATTAAAAATTACTGTTTAATGTAGTAAAATATGTAATATAGCAGCAAAATGCACAACATAACAGTAAGCATTTGTTTAAGCAGTTCACCCGTCTTTTGGGCTACCTTTGCTGGGTCCAAAAGCCTCCAAATAGGATTTTCCCTCTTTCATTAATTCTCCAAATAAGTATTACACTGTGAAGAAAGCCTCAAAAGGCTAAATTAGCTGCAAATTTAGAAACAGAGTTCTGGAAACAGTAAAAATTGACTATTCATTCACCTCAAATAGATGAGTATAGTCCAATACAACTGATCTTTCACCAAACCCTAGTGCCTCCACAAGAAAATTCGCTGATAAAATCATTGACAGAGTGCCCTAATGACTCTGCAACCTATTCCAACAGCTTCAGAATGCTTCAATACCCCCAAAACAAAAAAAAAAAATCGCTTCAAAAGGACTTCCCTAGCCAAAGTTATGACTGAAACTAACTTTGCCCAGTTAGGGCTAGGAAAGCTCCACCAAAAGTGGAGAAACTCCAAATAGGCCCGAAAAACTTAGAGTTCGGCGCTAAATTTAGGCACTCTGCCATATTAGTTGCCAGTTCGTTGGTGCTAGTGGATAAGACCATGAGACCGTGACCTTCGGCAAGACTTTGAGTTTAACACGGCATATAATAAAGTTTGAACCATATATTTAAATTGAACTCCGCACCTTCTGCCGGTCCTATGTGACCGAGCCTTATCCAGAGTTAAATGCGCCATTGATTAGGCCTTTGGTTCCCGGGACTGGGTTACATGCAGAGGGTGTTGGCCCCCTTTCGGGCCTCGCCCAAACCAAATTGAAAGGTTAAATATAAGTCTGAGACCATGTTTTAATAAGAACCAGTCATGACCCAATCGTTGGGCCGCTCGTTTGTCTCCGCCTTGACCCGGGGTCTATCCCTACCGCGCCATATAAAAATTTATACCACCATTTCCGTTTGACCTTGGGGCCACGTGGCAGCCTCTGGGCTGGCCACGTGGCACCCTTTGATTGGCAGCTAGAGGAATATTCCGTAGAATATTTTGTGGAATATTCCACAGAATATTCCCAGAATATTCTGTGAATATTCTCTTTTTAATAAAATATTTTGTAAAGTCCATTTAACCATTTTTTTTATTGAAATTAAGAAAATTCAAAGTTGAATAACTTTCTCATACAGCGTCGGTTTTCAGTGCCGTTCACGTCTACAGGATCGTTTTTCCGAGCTCTTTCCAGTCGTTCTAGTTTGGAACAATTCTAAGCAACTAAATTTTTGAGCATTTCTCCACAAAGGACTTGATCTCCTGATCACACCTCCCAAATGGGAAGCTTTTGGACCCTCAAAAGCTTTCAATTACCTGTTAATAAGGTGAGGATACATCCTCCTCACCTATTCCAACTCCATCCACTTTTCCTTGCTTGGTTTACTACCTTTTAGACCAACCCGTAGATATTCAACATCTCCCCTCCTTGAAATGTGTGTCCTTCTGTCGAGGATTGCATCTTCTCCCAGCTCATCCAAAAATTCTGGCGAGAAATCTTCTATGGATGGTAGCTAAACATGATTTTCAGAATCATCAATAAGAGGAGGTTCATACAAACGTAGATTCTCCACATTAACAACGGAATACATTTGCATGTATGAAGGAAAATCTAGTTGAAAAGCATTATTTCCAACTTGTTTAAGGATTTTTAATGGACCATAACGAATAGGCTTCAGCTTTTTACCTTCTCCTTGAATTCTATCCTTACTTATATGCAACCATACCTCATCTTCTTCTTGAAACTTGTGATCAATTCTATGTTTGTCATGTCTTTCTTTGTACTTGCCTTGACTCTTTTCAAGCTGTTCTTGAAATTGATGATGAATGAGTTGAATTCTTTCAATGAACATGCGAGCTTTGTCAATGTCACTATGCCCATCAATGGCAATATCCTTCTCAATAATGAATTCTAATGGTGACTTAGGCAAATATCAAAAACAAGCTTCAAATGGCGAAGTATTTGTAGAAGAGTGCTTGGCCCGGTTGTAAGCATGCTGAATGTAATGCAAATGCTCATCCCAAAGCTTGGGATGCTTGCTGCAATACCCTCTCAAAATATGCACAATGGTTCTATTCACTACCTCTGTTTGGCCATCTGTTTGCGGATGGAAAGCAGTACTCTTCTTCAACTTGGTGTCCATCATCTTCCATAGATTGGACCAAAAATTCCCAACAAATCTGGAATCCCTGTCACTAAAAATAGAAATAGGCAAGCCATAATGAACCCATACATGTTGAAAATATAAATCAACAGTTTGTTCAGCAGTTATATTTTCTTACATGGCATAAAAATACACATCTTGCTGAAACGATCAACTACTAAAAAAAGATAATCATGCTACTTTCTAGATAGGTAACCCCCCAACAAAATCCATAGAAACACTTTCCCATGGTCTAGAAGGTATCAAAAATGGTGTATACAATCCAAGCTTCCTATTTCTAGGCTTGCTTGTAGCACATAATGAAAAACCTCTAATGAAATGTGTAACACTATCTACCATGCGAGGCCAATAACAATACCTCTGTAGATGTGCCACCGTTTTGCTTACACCGAAATGACCAGCAACAAGAGAAGAATGAGCTTCTCTCATCATTCTTAATCTCTCTCCCTGTGGTATACATAACTTTCCCAAGTGAAACAGAAATTTGTTATGCAAATTATAGTCATTCTCCTCAACATGATTCCCTTTACTCAAGTTAGCATACACCTCTTTAAAATCATCATTTGATGCATACTATTCAATGTAGCTTTCATGTACAATAGAATCATTCTTAAGAAAAATACTAGCACCAATAATAGGCCTTGAAAGCATATCAGCAAATTTATTGAGAATACCTTTCTTGTACCTTATTACCAAGTGAAATTGTTGTAGGAAACCCATCCATCTGAAATGTCGTGACTGCTGCAATTTATTTTGCGACTGCAAATACTGTAAAGGCAGATGGTCGGTATGCACAATTGTTTCTTTTCCCATCAAATAGTGCTTCCACTTTTTTACGCTTTGTACCAACGCATACAGTTTCTTATCATATGTAGGATAATTCAAAACAGCACCATTAAATGTCTCAGAATGAAAAGTGATAGGCTTACCATGCTGTAAGAGAACTGCACCCATGGCATAAGCATTAGCATTTGTCTGAATCTCGAATGGTTGTCTCATATCTGGTAATGCAAGAACCGGAGCTGAACTGATCTTTTCTTTCAAAGATTCGAAAGCTTTTTGTTGCTTACTTCCCCATTAGAAATCATGCTTCACACTTGTCACTGCATGCATAGGAGTTGCTATGGCAGAAAATTTAGCAATAAACTTTCTTCAATACTGAGCTGCACCCAAAAAAATTCTTACCTCTGTAATGGATTTGGGAGTAGGCCAATTCACAATAGCTTCTACTTTGGAAGGATCAATTCTCAAAGCACCTCCACCTACTATGTGTCCCAAATAAATCAAATAATTCTTTCCAAATTCACACTTTGACATCTTAAGAAATAACTGATTTTTCTTTAAAACATCAAGTACTTTACTGACATGCATGACATGATCTTCTCTTGTCTTGCTGAAAATCAAGATGTCATATAAGTAGACAATAACAAAATCATCAAGAAAAGGACGTAAGACATCATCCATTACCCGCATGAAAGTTGCAGGTGCATTGCATAAACCAAATGGCATCACAAGCCACTCAAAGAGTCCTTGTTTGGTTTTGAAAGCTGTCTTCCAAATGTCACTTTCTTCAATTCTCACTTGATGATAAGCACTTCTTAAGTCTAACTTAGTGAAAAATCTTGCATCTTTCAGCTGATCTAACAAATCATCTATTCTTAGAAGTGGGTAACGATTCTTTACCGTTATCTTGTTCAAAGCTCTGAAGTCAACACACATACGCCAAGTTCCATCTTTCTTTGGAATCAACACTATCAGTGACCCACATGGCGAAGTGTTTGGCCTTATGAAACCCTTGTCCAACAACTCTTTAATCTGCTTCTTTATTTTAGCATTCTCCATAATAGACATGTGATACATGCCTATGTTAGGCAGAGGACAATTTGGATGTAAATGGATTTCATGTTGAATCTCCCTTTTAGGAGGCAAACCTGTTGGTTCCTGAAACATCTCATGATGTGCATCATCTACATCATATAAATCAGATTTAAGCTTTGCATCACAATTTTCAAATGACTCATGATTCACATCAACCTTTGGCTTGACCATAAGAAGTACAAAACTCTTGCTTGAATTGACTAGCCTTTTTACCTGTCCTGCATTTACCATCGCTACATTTGTCTTCTTGCGATGAGATCTGACAATAAACTCCTTTCCATATTTGAAAAGATGATATTTGTTTTCATGGCGATGGAAGATCGATTTCCTGTCAAATAAGTAAGGACTTCCCAAAAAAATACCAGATATATCGAGCGGCACCACATCAAGTTCAACTGTGTCAATAAAGTGTGCAGTTATTGCAAAGCGCAATATGCACTACCTTGAAACTTGAAAATTGGCATCCTTGCATATCCATCCAAGTGGATAAGGTTTTGGATGTGGAATGGTCTCAAGTTTAAGCTGCTTGACAAAGTCTTCAAATATGAGGTTAGCTTGTGACCCACTGTCAAACAGTGTGTCAATTTTGGTATGTTTTGAAACTACCCTCACATGGAACAGTTCAATTATTTCTTCCTCATTAGGAGCTTGTGTATGATAGTTTGAAGAACTAGCACTTGCTTGAGTTTCAATTTCCTTCCCTTTCAAACTTTTCAAACTCATGGCTGCAATTTTTGTTTCGTCACCTAAATCATCACCTAAATCTTGCGGTGTAGTTGTAGTAGCTGCATTTTTCTTCTTTCCCTTGTTTTTGTTAAACTGGTTTCTATTTTCAGGATGAAGTTTCCAACAGTTTTTCTCTTCATGGCCACTCTTTGAACAATGTTTACAAATGACCTTTTCACCCTCTTGTTTGATAGATGCATTTTTCTTGCCTTTTCCTTTGTTTTTCTCTTTGTTCTTTCCTTTGAAAGTCTTGTTTCTACCCTCATCAAAAGTATTCTTTTCTCTAGCTTCTAAATGTGTAGCCTGCACACAGACTTCATCTAAGCTGGTAGGATTGAACATTAAAATAGTATGTTTAAGATAACTGTGCAAACCTCCTATGTATTTCAATAAGGTGTCTTGACTTTGTAAGTCTACTCCAAGTAGAAGTGCTCTCCTTCTAAACTCTTGGGTATAATATTGCACATTTTGACCCTTAAGAGTTGCCTAAAATTTTTTCAATTCATGATTTCTTTCTGAATATGAGCAAGAGGATAAAACCATTTCTTAATAGAAGTAATAAACTCATTCCAAGTTAGAGTTATCTTACCATGCTTTTTAATTTCCTCCCTGGTCTTGGCTTCCCACGAAACCAAAGCTGCTCCATCCATTCTCAATGAGGCTAATTGGATTTTTGTGTCATCATCATGCAAGTTTTGAATTCTTAGATAGACTTCCAGTTGTCTAATCCTTCCAGTTGTCTAATCCGGTTATCCAATTTTTACGCATTAACATCACCATTAGAGAAACATCGGCAACTCAAACTTCACATCAAGCTTTAACAAAGGATTTCTAAGAGATGTTTTTGTTTTGTGTGACGATTAACGAAGTTGAGGATGACGATGGAGATGAAGGATCACCATTTCCTCCATTCCCTTTCTTAGACTCATCTTTGTCTTTCTTTCCTCCTGAAGAATCTCCTTCTTCTCTTTGGTTTCTAGAACCTTCTCCAGCAATCCTATCATTTCTCTCCTGGTATAGGATCCTAACCATCTCAGTCAAGTCCAAGAAAGCTTTTCTAAAGACTCTTTCTTCTTCCTTGGGATCCATTTCCTCATGTACTTCTCCTTCTCTTGAAGACATGTTTGTGGCTGATTCTAAGGCTAATGAGGATGAAATGGAAGGTGGAGATAATGGCACCCTAGCCCTCCTTGGTTGAGGATTATCTTGTGCTCTAACCAATTGACCTTCCCCTCTTTTCAATTTCAGCCTAGTAAGCATCAAATTTTGCAGAATAACACAATCTTCTTGCACAAATTTCACAAACTCTTAAGCAAAACCTAGAGCTCTGATACCAATCTGATTTGATAATGTGTGAACAAAATATTTCTTATACAGAGATAGACAATAGGGGCTTTTATTGGTTATTTCACCTTTACTAGAAAGGATGAAACCAGAAGCTTCTGGCCCTCTTACTGGTTCTACCTAAAGAAATATAAAGTAAACACTAAATTGATCTGGCAATGAAAGTATTTGTTTATGTTTGCAAAGTATTCATTAACCAAATTCTATGTGTGAATAAGCAAGTTCAAGTATTCTGCAATGGAAGTAATGTGGTTTGAAGTGAAACAAATGAGTTTTGATCACTGTATAAATCTCATTGTGAAAAGTGGACTTATTAACAATTACTTTTTAATGTAGTAAAATTTGTAATATAGCAACAAAATGCACAACATAACAGTAAGCATTTGTTTAAGCGGTTCACCCCTCTCTTGGGCTACCTCTGCTGGGTCCAAAAGCCTCCAAATAGGCTTTTCCCTCTTTCATTAATGCTCCAAATAAGTATTACACTATGAAGAAAGCCTCAAAAGGCTAAATTAGCTGCAAATTCAGTAACAGAGTGCTGTAAACAGTAAAAATTGACTATTCATTCACCTCAAATGGATGAGTATAGTCCAATATAGTTTATCTTTCACCAAAACCTGATGGCTGCACAAGAAAATTCGCTGATAAAATCATTGATAGAGTGCCCTGATGACTCTGCAACCTATTCCAATAGCTTCATAATGCTTCAATACCCAAAAACAAAACAAAAATCGCTTCAAAAGGACTTCCCTAGCCAAAGTTATGACTGAAACTAACTTTGCCCAGTTAGGGCTAGGAAAGCTCCACCAAAAGTGGAGAAACTCCAGATAGGCCTGACAAACTTGGAGTTCGGCGCTAAAGTTAGGCACTCCGCCATATTAGCCACTAGTTCATTGGTGCTAGTGGATAAGACCATGGGACCATGACCTTCGGCAAGACATTGAGTTTAACACGACATATAATAAAGTTTGAACCATATATTTAAATCGAACTCAACACCTTCCGCTGGTCCTATGTGACCGAGCCTTATCCAGAGTTAAATGCGCCATTGATTAGGCCTTTGGTTCCCAGGCCTGGGTTACATGTAGAGGGGGTTGGCCCCCTTTCGGGCCCCACCCAAACCAAATTGAAAGGTTAAACATAAGTTCGAGACCGTGTTTTAATAAGAACTAGTTGTGACCCAATGGTTGGGCTGCTCGTTTGTCTTCGCCCCGACCTAGGGTCAATCCTTGCCGTGCCATATAAAATTTTATATCACGATTTCCGTTTGACCTTGGGGCCACATGGCGGCCTCCGGGCTGGCCACATGGTGCCCTTTGATTGGCAGCCAGAGGAATATTTCGCAGAATATTTTGTGGAATATTCCACAGAATATTCCCAGAATATTCTGTGAATATTCTCTTTTTAATAAAATATTTTGTGAAGTCCATTTGACCATTTTTTTTACTGAAATTGAGAAAATTCAAAGTTGAATAACTTTCTCATACAATGTCAGTTTTCAGTGTCGTTCACGTCTACATGATCATTTTTCCGAGCTCTTTCTAGCATTCTGGTTTGGAACACTTCTGAGAAACTTCATTTTTGAGCATTTTTCTACAAGAGGCAGGTCTCGATCATACTTCAACAAATCCCTTGCCCTTCTAATGATGATTCATCGATGGATCAATAATTTTAACCATGCATCAAAATTAATAACGAACAGCTTCTGTCTCCGCGGTGGTAAGTCAGGTTGTAAGCAGACAAGCACCATTGCCACGTTGTATTTACATGATGTTAACAAAACCAGTCTTCCAAAGAAAATCTAATAACGTCAATCTGTTGGATACGCATTTAGATGTGAGTTAGTTCTTTCATGCCCTCTTTGGAAGCACGGATATGAAACATGTTTCGGTCATGACAACAAAATTTGTTTTAACTTGTGGATATTTTTAATATAATGATTTAACACAGAACACTAAGCCTCCTCGAATCAGCATCTTTTATTTAATTTTCAAGGTGAAACTTTTATGCTTGTAATAGAACATTTCTCATCTACTATATTGAGGGATTTTTCATTCTGGAAATAACGTTCCATAGCCGTTACTGCGCTAGTTCGATTGAGCGTTTCGTTTTTCCTCGCGGATCTGTATCCTACAGCAATGACTAAGCCGACACAGATGAATCCATGTGCATGCACTCTAGATGGGATTATATTGCCACTCTTATGGTCTCATCCATGCTGGAAAATAACAAGCACTTCCTGCCTCCACTGAAACACTAATTTAGTGACACGGTCCACATGGTGTCGTGCATGGGCAGTTACAAAATATCGTTAACGCATTCTTGGGAGGCGTAACGCTTGGCATTTGGGAGTAGCTGGAAATTTTGTGGAAGAAAAAGTCATGAAGAGGCCCCTCTCGATGTGGAGATTATGTCTCATCCAAGCTAAAATAATGAGGAATAACAGATCGTGTGCCAATTTTATGTAGCAAAAATGATGTGGAAAAAACCCCATGCGAGAGTATGTTTTGTTAAAAAAAAAAGGAAAAAGCTGTGAAGAAGGGCATGAGGAGACTAAATTGAAACCATGCAGAATAAGAAATTAGTTGTCAACGTTGTGCTCGTCCACCAGAGCGTTTCACTTTTCCTCACAAATCCATACGTTGTGATGCCCCCATCCATAATAGATGACAACGAACACTTCCCATTTCCACTAAAATGCCAATTAATGACACGGTCCACGTGCCCAACAAATAGTCGCATGGTAGTGGTATCGAATAAATAAAGAATCACCTCAACTGCCACAATTGCTAGAAGACTATCCCTGGGTGATATATCTTCTTAACTAATGGGATATCAATTTTTCATTGGACTTTAACTCACGTCCCTCCACACCTTAATGTCTTTGTTGTTATTCAAACGGTGTTTGCATCTCCATATGCCATGCCAACCATTGCTTTATTATGTGCGTATTATAGTTTTTTTTTTTCTCCTTGTATTCGATATATGTCCCTTGATTAATCCGCAATGGAAGATTAAACTACTCAAATCACCCTTTTTCTGTTCCAAGTACTGCACAACCTCCATGTGCATTGACACTGCAAGACCTTACTGGTGCTGAATCTTCCAAACATGGTTTCACAATGTGTTCACTAATTGCAAAGTCCTAAAGATTCCATATGGGTGTATGTGTAAGGATCACCCCAATGGAAAGTGATAGTATTTCACTAGCTTCTTCCCTGAATCTCAGTTGCATCAAAAGTAATGACTAGAGACATTTTGATTTCTTCATTTGAAGGTTCTCTACTTTGTTGACCCTGTATACCAGAGAAAATTCGAAAAGCTTTACCTTGCCCAGCAGATAAAATATGTTGCATTCTACCCTAATCCCTCATACACATAGGAAGTGCACTATGGCCACTCCTACACTTTAAGAGTCATGCTTCTTCATCAGTTGTGTCAAAGATTCACATCTCGATTGAATTATAAAGAATCATGATCATCTTTCATTCCAGACCGTAACTGTTTCCTTTTCAAGGTTCCATATACTTACCACCTCAGAGGTACCTTCAGCTGCTAAAAGAGGTTGCTCATTTGGATCCCACCAAATGATGTGGAAATGAGAATTTGGAATGTCGAGTGTTTCTTACAAAAACCCTGTCGCATGTACCATATTGTAGATAAATGCCTGTTGTTGTTTCAAGCCACCATCGACGTTTATCAATATATATATGTTTGAGTTAGGTAACCCTTTCCCTTTGGGAATGAAAATACACATCCGGAACGGCATGGCTCAACCGTGATTGACAACTCTCTAACTGATGCGTTCTTGTTGTTTTAATTCCCATTTCTTTCTCCTAATGCGATGGTGATATTGCTTGTTATACCAACTATGGGGTCGACCTGTATACAAAATTATAGTATTAATTAGTTCAATTTTACCCTTTAAAGAACGATGCCTCCAAATTATTAACATCAGATTATAAGCTTGGTGAAGTACCCAATCTGAGTGCCTAAACAATCCATGGTGCAAGAGCTTTTAATGTAAATTCAAAAATTTTTCATTCAAATACATGCATGGCATTCCCTTCACACATGGCGCGATTGCTGCAATAGGATATGATCATGATGGTGAGATAGCTCATGAGGGTCTGGGGATAGGTCACAGACTACACATCGGGTGAAAGACCTTAATGGCTAAGCAAGCAGCGGGGGAACCCTAAATTTTAAATATACCCAAAATTTTGGGTGGTGTTGTATCAGCTACAACACAATCAAAGAGGGTCAAACAATCTCAAATTATCAACATTGATGAGAGAATAAATTTGCATATAAGGAGGAAAATCTAGCTTAAATGCATTTGTAACAACCTTTCCTTAATTTTAAAAGGACCATAATGGATTGGCTTGATATTTTTACCTTCCCTTGCAATCTTTATTTTCTTATGCATGTTCAAACTTCATCACCAACTTGGAATTTGAGATCAACCATGTTTGTCGGCTTGCCTTGTAACTTCTTTGTTTCTTTTCAATTTTCTCTTGCACCGTGTGATGTATCAATTGAATTTTCTCAATGAAATTCTTTCCTTATCTATGTCACTATGACCATCTATAGAAAATATTTCTCAAATATGAAGTCCAACGACGATTCGAAAATAATCATAACATGCCTCAAATGGAAATGTATTTGTGGAATAATGTTTTTCCCTATTGTATGCATGTTGAATGTAATGAAACTGTTCATCCCACATCTTGGGATGATTGTTGCAATAGCCTCTTAGAAGATGAATAACAATATTTTTCACTACCTCGGTTTGACCATCTATTTGCAGATGAAATGATATACTCTTCTTCAAATTTGTGTCCATCATGTCCCATAGTTTTAACCAAAAATTCCCAACAAACTAAGAATCTCGATCACTTACAATAGAAGTAGGAAGACCAAAATGGATCCATACATGGCATCAAAATACATATTTTTCTGAACCTATCTACCGCAACATACAAGTATTCATGACCTTTCCTTGACATAGGAAGACCACCTAAAAAATTCATTGAGATACTCTCCCAAGGATGTGAAGGAACCAGAAGTGGAGTGTACAATCCAAGTTTCCTATTTCTAGGCTTACTTGTTGCACATAAATAACATCCTCTAATAAAACGAGATACAATATCAATCATGTGTGGCCAATAATAATACCTTTGGAGATTCGATACTGTCTTGCCTACACCAAAATTTTCTGCAATCAATGATTTGTGCGCCTCCCTTATGATACTGTTTCTTTCTCCCTGTGGTATACATAACTTTCCCAAGTGATACAAAAAAATGTTATGCACATGATAATATATCTCTTCATTTTGGTTTCCTCAACTTAAAATTTCATACGGATCTTGAAAATCACTATCATTTTCATATTGTTCAATATAAATTTCATGCATAATTGAATTGTGCTTGAGTATAACAGCTAAATTTACAATAGGCCTAGAAATCATATAAGCTACCTTATTGTAGATTCCCTTTTTGTACCTGATAACCAAATGAAATTGTTGTAGAAACCCCATCCATTTGAAATTTCTTGATTTCTGCAACTTTGATTGTGATTTTAAGTAATACAATGTGTTAGACTCCTATACCAATAGGTGTCATTTTTCATGATTGTCTTGATTGAACTATGGAATGTTCAAACCTTTTTCTTGGACAAAGGTGTTCCATATTCTTGAAAAACCAAAAAATCAAAAAAATTAAAAAATGTAAAGAGGGTATACCCTAAAAGAAAAATCAAAGGGTAAAAATAATAAAAATGGCCAAAAAGTAAAAGAAATGAACCCCATCAAAAACAAAGGCCAAGGAAAGTGTGGAAGTCTAAAAGCCACTACTTTTTACTCTGATGTAATAAACAAATTGTGTGCAGCTTGTCAAACTTTTTCCACAATTTATGAAGAGTCAAACTGTTTAAACTTGACTCATTCATTTTCAATTTCATGTTGTAGAATAGAGAATAAATATCTGACCAAACAGTTTAATCTTGGCAGATAAGTAGATAGGTAGAGTTAATAAAAGGTGCTCAACAATTTAATCTGAGCCCTTGGATGTAATAAGGGTAGAAATAGATAGATTTACCATGTAAAAGAAAAGAAGATTGATAAGGGTTTGCAAGTCTAAATGCACCCTAATAAAAAAGAGAAAATGGTAGTAGTAGATAGGGTAGGTAGATGGTGTTACAAAGTTTTATCTGATGAATGATGCTGCTACATGTTTTTGATCCTTTACTTTCATCACAAATACTGAATCAGGAAATACACTGGAAAATCACAGCAAGCAAAGTCAAAATCATTAACTTCCCTCATCACTTTCCCCTTAAAGTTTTACTAATTTCCCCCAAAGTACTAATGTACTTGGAGATCAAAGGGGCTCAAGGCATTTCCTTGACTTTTGGAGGGACCGTACCCTCGGCCTAATGATCAAAAAGACCTAAATACTTGAGATAATTCATCATTATAATCATTCACCTTTAACCTTTTCCTAAGTAAAATCCCATTTTACTTAGGAAAATTATGCAAAATTCCATAAAATCCCTCAAAATAACTTACTATTCTAGGTTTAAGTGTTGAAGATGATATATTGTTATTTACTTCACAAATTGTCACTTTCTTAGATATGCAAAGTATTTTGAGTTCCCTTGTCCCTTTGTCATATTAATGTTTAACTCTAGTTATTAAATCCCTAGTGAAAATCCTTTATCCTAAGTATATAACTCCTTTTAAATTAATATCCCAAAAACCCCTCTATTATAAATTTTAACCAAAGTATTTATTCCCCCGTGCATTCAAATAAAAACCCATTATACAAGCCCTTTGGTTAAAATATAGCGTTATACATTAGTCCCGCCCCTATGGTAAATTAAATATATCGGTTGATTTATCATATAATATAATAAAACATATACGAGAAAGACTTTAAACATATGATATATATGTTTAAACGCAAAAAGATGAATAAAGCCAAAGTTTTAATTCAAACTACTGAAAAGTCTTATGCCACCGTGGCCCATCCACCATGGCATTCCACCCGACGTTTCAACCCCACCGCGACCCTTATTTCTATTATACAGTGGGATTAACTAATTATCAGAATTAGTTAATAACCAACCTTCTCCGCCAATTAGAAGCTCCCCGGGATGATTAATAACGATAATCACGTGTAAAACCCCGCCGGGCCCGCACAATAACGCCTCACCTTCTCCCCTTCTTTTCCACCGTCAGATCACCCCACCACAAATCTACGGCTAACGTTCTTTCCGCTAGCCATCCAATACCCGAATAATAACCAGCGGGGGATTGGTGGTATTTGACCAGTCTCCCGTCCACGTGTCGTTACTTTTATGGAATCGCTGCCCGCTCGTTCAAAACCACTCTTGTCTATAAGTGGTGCGGGATCACCGCTTACCGCTTACCGCTTACCGCCCAACCCTGCTCACATCAGCCCGTACTAGTATGACGTCACTCCTCGAAAAACTAAAAATCCCTTTTACTTGTAAATAAAACCAATTTTTCGTGTTTTTTCCGTTATTTTCGTTATTGAAAACGACTGCGCCCTCTGCTACGATTTTCAAATTTCCGCTAAAATCTACTGCGCTATCTGATTTCGGTCCAAGATTCCGTTGCACCTATGTTCGAGTACCCTCCTGCCATCGCCTGATACCTGTCAAAAGCCAGTTTTCCTCCAAGAACAGGTATTTATCTTATAGCGCTCAGAAACTTCAAGAGAAAGTCTGTTTTCCTTGTTTTCCACTGAATTAGTGATTAAAACTTATCACTGAGATCATCCCCTGAGGTTTTAAAACTATGAATTGTTCCCCTGAAACTGCATTTGTGTTAATTTCCTTCATTTAAATTGAAATTGCACCCAGCCTATGAAGAAAACCCAGAGACATCCGTTTTGAATCCACAAGAACCAAAATGGAAGCCCCGACAGCCTTGAATGATGCTCCATTTTGAACCTGGTAAAAACCTCACTCCCTTGTCCATTGGGGAATTGCTTGAAAAATCTACTTAGTTGTCCCCTGAAGAGGTGACCAGAAGATCACATCCTTGGATAAACAGTCTTAATACTAGTCATAAGACTTGTTTACTCCAATATTGTTATCAAATCTATTCAAACAAAGGTTAGAAAGCATAACAGCTAAAGAGTATCAGTGGTTAAAGTATATAAGGTAAAATTCAGTGAAAGTTAAAATGAAGTTACAGAGCAGTCAAAGGTAAACAGTAAAAGTAAATACAGAAGGCAGTAAAATGGTAAAAAGAGATGAGAATAATTTCACCAATAGGGAGGTTTTTCTAAAGTGAAAGTAAAACAGTCAAAAAAGCAAGAAAGTAAAAAGATGAAAAAACATAACAAGAAGAAACATTTTTGCAGAAATTGCATATTTTAGTCATAGTTTTGCAGAAACTATTGTGATCAATCCAAGATGAATTTTACAAAACTGAAGGAGGTTTATGTTCTTAAGAGGGCCATATACAAAAACCTCTCTCACTTTTCTAACAGCCATTATGGTTTTGGAAATATTAAACAATGTTGGAAAGCACTTTTTGCAGAAAATTCCAGTTTAAGTCATCATTTTGCAGAGAGGATTGTGGCCAATCCAAAATACTTCATACAAAACTGAAGGCGGTTTTTGTTCCTAAGAGACACATCTACAAAAACCTATCTCAGGTTTTTCACATTGGTTTTATAATGAGAGATAAATGCGCATCTTTACAGGCCATTTTTCAGACTCTGTAAAACTCTGTTTTACACATATTTTTTACAGAGACTATTATGCATAGCTGGAGAGGAATTTTGGGAAAATGAAAGAGGTTTATCTCACCAACATATTTAGCTACAATAACCTCTTTCAATTTTTACATATATATTACGGATTGAGAAATAAAAAGATATCATTGGACCCCAAGTTTGCAGAATTGTTGGAGCAGATTGCACAAAGAAAGGAAGCAGTTAGTGACTTGGATGCCTCATCATCAACTAAGAGTTAGATCAAATTCGAATTATCCTCTTTGTCATCACCTATCCATACAAAATAGTGCCAAATAGATGCATTAGTTTGAGTGTCCTTTAATTAAGTTCTATTTATGTAAATAGTTGGAGAGATTTGTGAACCAATTTTGATATTTGTTTCAAGATATTTTAGTTTAGAGTTTGTATAAATACTCCACTCTTGGAAGAATTTGGGGTGGATTCTATTACTCTGCTGTAACATTGAGATTTTCGGAATAAAATCATTTTGGAGAAATTTTTCGTGGCTTACTGGATGACGATTTAAAGCACTGGACTTGTTGCAGGATTCATGTGTTGGACTACAGTTCAATAAGTGTTTCTACCCTTTGTCTGAAATTTTATATTAGTTTATAATACCATCATATCCATTTCTGAATAATTTACATAAAGGATTGAAACAGAATTTGCTTAATTGTACTCTGCTTTCAAATGTGATTATTCTTAATGTTTTCTTCTAAATTAGTTATAAGCATGAATTCTTAAATGCTCCTGCTTTGCTAATTTAAACATTGTTGATTACTATAATAAAGAATCCTTCATTGCTCTTTGTTTGTAGTCATCTCACTTCTTTCTTTTGAACATGGTGAAAGATTCTTAGCTGCCTTTCATCCCTTCAAGATCCTCCCATCCACTTTAAATTTTAAGGATTGTTCTCTGTCTAGCTATCTTGCCCTGTAATACCATCTTGTGCTTAGAATAGAAATCCAGTAAAGCCATCCTTTGACTCCATAGCCCAATGGACCGAAAGCTCTCAACCTTGCCCTTAGTTTGTGGATTTCACCATTTTCCAAAAACAAACTCTTGAATCTATAACTAGCCTAAAACCTTCCAAGAACAAAGATAAATCATAAAGAGAGAGCCCTCTCTGGATGCAGATTGGCTAGATTCTACATCTAAAAGGTTGGTTTGTGGTTACCTCGGGTATACTTTCCTCTTACACAACTTCTGGGAAAACCTGAGTGATAACATAGTGGCTTATGGTCAGTATGGATAATGGTATCTTTCCCCATCAAGTAGTGCTTCCATTTCTTTACACTTTGTACCAATGTATATAACTCTTCATCATAGGTGGGATAATTAGTCACATCTCCATTAAAATTTCAGAATGAAATGAAATAGGCTTACCATGCTGCATGAGCACTACTCCCATAGCATAATCAATTGCATCTATTTGGATCTCAAGTGGATGTCTAAGATATATAAGTGCTAAAACTGGTGCTAAAATTATTATTTTTTTCAAAGCATCGAATGTTTTTTGTTGCAAATATCCCCAGTGGAAGACTTTCTTCACACTTTTCAATGCATGCAACATAGATGCAATGAAATAAAAATTAGCAATGAATTTCCTCCAATATTGTGCTGCCCCTAAAAAGCTTCTTACCTCTGTAACTGTATTGGGCATGGGCCAATTCAGAATGACCTCTACTTTGGAAGGATCGATCTTCAACTCACCTCCTCCAACAATGTGTCCCAAATACACCAATGAAGTCTTACCAAAATTTCACTTTGACATCTTTAATAACGGTTTCTCTTTTCTCAATACATCAAGTACCTTGTTCACATGCATGGCATGTTCTTCTCTTGATTTTCTGAATACGAGTATGTCATCTAAGTAAACAATGATGAAGTCATCTAGAAATGGTCTAAGTACATCATTCATGACTCTCATGAAAGTATCTGGTGCATTTGTTAAACCAAATGGCATAATTAACCACTCAAACAATCCTTGTCTAGTTTCCAAAGAAGTTTTCCAAATGTCCTCTTCAGCTATTCTAACTTGATGATAACCACTTCGCAAGTCTCACTTAGTGAAATACTTTTCATAATTTAACTGATCTAGAAAATCATTAATGTGTGGGAGTGGGTACCGATTCTTTATCGAGATTTTATTCAATGCACAAAAATCGATGCACATGCTCCAATTCTTGTCCTTCTTTGGAACCAAAACAATTGGTGAACCGCACGACGAAGTAGATGGGCATATGGTACTCAGAAATTCTTGAATTTTATTCTTGATTTCCAAACTCTCCATAATTGACATGCAATACATACCAATGTTTGGAAGTGGAACATCCTGCTGCAACTAAATCTCATTCTGAATTACCCTCTTGGGTGGTAACCCCTTTGGTTCTTGAAACATCTCACCATGCTAACTTACCAGACGAAACAAATCAGATTTCAATTTTTCATCACATCCTTCAAAAGATTCTTAGTCAACATCTTCCTTTTTCTTGATCATGAGAAGCACAAAATTTGTACTTGCATTAACTAGCCTCTTCATTTTCCCTGCATTAACTAAAGAAATATTCAGTTTCATGAGATGAGCTCTCACAATATACTCCACTCAATCCTTAATAAAATGATATTTTTTCTCATGGCAATAAAACACTTTTTTCATGTCATACAAATATGGAACTCCCAAGATAATCCCATAAATTTCAAGTGGAACCACATCTAACTCGACTCCATCAACAAAGTTTGCAATAATAGAAAATCTAAATATGCATTTCCTTGTAACCTGTAAATTAGCATTTTTAACTATCCAACGCAAAGGGTATGGTTTATGATGTTGTACAGTTTCAAGGTTAATCTTTTTGACTAACTCTTCTGAAATCAGGTTTTCTTGTGACCCCGTAACAAATAATGCATCAATATTTGTATGGTTTGAAATCACTCTAACATGGAAAAATTCTATCCTTCTGTCTTCATTTGGAGTGTTGTTGTGACTATTTGAGGAACTAGAAATTTCTATGGCTTCCTTTCCTTTGTTAATAATGGTTTTTATCTTGGTCCCATCACCTGAATCGGATCCAAAATCTTGTTGTGTAGTGGCAGTCGTCTTTTGTTTCCCTTTGTTATTTGGTCTATTTGGCCTTAATTCGGGACGTAGTTTCCAACAGTGGGCTTCATCATGCCCCTCTTTGGAAAATTGTTTTCAAGTAGTTTCCCCCCTGATTTCTTGATACTTGCATTCTTCTTTCCTTTACATTTTCCTCCCTTATCTTTTCCCTTACCCTTGAATTGCTTCTTCTTACTACCCTCTTCCTGAATTTTCCTTCCCCTTGCTTCAAGATGTGTGGCTTGCACACATAATTCATCTAAGTTTCTTGGGTTAAACATAAAGATACTATGTTTCAAGTAGGAATGTAAACCTCCAATATATTTTAAGAGTGTATCTTGAAAATTCAATTTTACTCATAACAACAAACCCCTCTTTCTAAACTCCTCTGTGTACTATTGAACAGTTTGAACTTTGAGCTACCTAAAATTTTTCCAACTCATAGTTGATTTTTGCATGTAGGATAATGGATAAAACTATCTTTTAATGGAAGAAATGAATTCAATCGAAGAAATGGAAATCTTACCATGGATTTTCATTTCCACTTGAGTCTTTCCCTCCCACCAAACTAGTGCTACTCCTTCTAGCCTTAATGAAGCCAACTGGATCTTTATGTCGTTTTCTTGTAGATTCTGAATTTTGCAGTATAATTACAATTGATGAATACCATTGTCTAACTTCTTTACATTAACCTCTCCATTGTACATGTGAAGTTAAAACTTAATGTCCAACTTGAGTAATGGAGTCTTTCCTTTTCGGATCTTGGAATGAGTATGGGTATGGGTTTTTGTGGTGGATGTGGAAGATGAAGATGCTGATGAAGATGATGAGGATAAGGATGGTGGAGATGGAGGTGGCTTTCGTCCATGACCTTGAGATGGTGGTGATTTTCTTACACTACCTTTTGAGCTCTTTTGTTCATCCTTCTTACTGTTTGAGGATCCTTCTCCATGTGGAGCCTTTGAACCTTCTCCAGCTCTTTCTACAATGAATGATTCATACATGACTTTAACCATTATTTGAATTTCTTTGAAGTCTCTCTTAACATCCTCTTCTTCAGAATGTCAATGATTCTCTTCATAACCATAAATAATGGCTAACAATTCAAGCTCAACCTGTCTAGCTTATACCTCCTCAATCACTTCAGCTTCTTGTGCAATTTGTACATATTCAACCTCAACTGATGAAGATGGAATTTAAGGTGGTTGAGGTGCTTCTTTGAGTGGAATATTGGATTAAGATGATGCTTTCTCATCTCTATTCCTTCTTGTCCTAATCTCAGGACTAGCTACCAATATCTTCCCTTCTCCTCTCTGCAACCTCAACCTTGTAAGCATCACAAAAAATTGCAACTATTAAACCCTTCAAGAAAAGAAAGAAAGAAACCTTGTGCTCTCATGCAAACTTTATAAATTTATTTAATGTTGTGCTAATATCAATTTCATATTTAAAATAACATTTCTTTGGTTTGCTTATCATACATAGGTTTATACATGAGCATGTGAGTGAAAATTCATTAAACTTGGTAAAATTTAGTGTTTTTCAAGAACTCAAAAGCATATAAACTTAATGATGAACATCATCAAATAAAAACATAACAAGAACAAATAACATAGCTTAATAAACAAGTTTTTGTTGAAGGATTTCACCCCTCCTGGGCTACATCTCCTTGGTCCAACTTCATAGTGTGGGCCTTTGTATTAGCTTCAATTATGCAAAATTCTTATTTACAGTCTCCTGTTGCCTCTGCAACCTGCTCCAATGGCTCCAAAACATAAAAATATACCAAGAATGACTCTTTCTTAGCTCATTTTGGTCGAAAATTTCCTCAGTCATGGAAAAAGCAAATTTCCCTAGGCTTTCTCCACCAAAATCTGGAAGATCCGCTAGTTAAAATGCTAAAAGTAGAAAATCCGCCCAAATTGGTGCGCTCCGCCAAAAATAAAACTACATTAGCTGCAATATATTAACATATAATACTATCTTAATCTTTAGGATAAGCACAGTTTTAATTTAAGCATGTTTAGTGCTAATGTCAATTTAAAGTGGCCTGCAATCCGCATTAATGTAATGTAATTATGGATTAACGTAATTAAAATTGTTTTAAAACTCCGTTGAAATACAAAGTGTAGCCATCGGTCATGTGCTGTCAGACATATGGGAGGGGGTTGGCCCCCTTCGAACCTCCGTTGGTGGCATGTTGAAAACTTAAATAGAAGGTGTGATCATATTGGTTAAGAACCACTAGAGAGGAGAGATGGTCGAGTGGACAAATATTGCAGGGTAGGTCTCGAGTTCGACCCCCACCCCCGCCATAACATTTTGTTCAACAATATAACCAAATTCCGCTAGTTTGAGAGCCTTCCTGCCAACTTGACTTGTCTGTGAGTTTGGATAGCTTCCTGCCAGATGTAGATAGGTCTGCCATAGTATAAGGTTTAAACATTGGGTTAATATGTGTTGGAAATAATAATATGTGCGCTCTTACCATAGGTTCCAATCTTCGATAAAAAATCACTGCGCCCAAACTATATATTCAATGATATTGATATGCAAACCTTCCATGCCATGGGGGGGCACGTTTCATGCCACGCAGCCCTTCCCCATTGGCCCATAATTCCTCAATTAAAAGACTAAGCCAAAAATAATAAAAATCCAACTTAGGAAATGGAGGAAGAATTCAAACTTCACATAGAAACCTTGGTGAATCTGAAGATGAAACTTGTCACAGTGGTACTGGGTGAACTTGGAGAATATTCCTTGGATATGCCTGAGGTGCTAACTAGACTACCAAGTCATCAGTCTATCACTATTTTTCTCATTTTATACATGTTTGGGAAAATGAACAACACACTATAACTCACTCATATGAAATCAGATTTTGACGAAATGAGTTGTGTTGGAATCCTTATGACGAGCTCTATCAAGTAGTTTAGGTCTGAAGCATTTTTTAGCACTTTAAATTTTTAGCTAAATAATGATCTCCTGATCATGTGTGTCTAGCTGTATGGATTGTCAGTAGGCAAAGGAAGAATGTAAAAATTGTTCGGTATGTGTTATATTCTCTCCATGAATAGTCACACGTGTGGGGGGGGGGGGGGGGGCGGGGGCGACATCCTCCCGTATCTAATGGTTTGAAGGGGGTGGATATCCCCCTGCACGGGGTCTGGGGCAGTGCCACGGGAAAACGTTTTTGGACACTATTTTAGGTGGGTAGACCTGTCGATGAATTTTTGCATGGGTTTGCACATGGTTTTTGGGCATGATGGTTTTCGGCCCCTGGTATTTTGTTGATATGGTCTAGGGAGCTACGATTATCTTCTAATCCAGGGTTAATGTATTGGGGTTTATGAATGCTTCGGCATGTATATATATGTGTTGTAACACTAAAAGGAATATAATGAAAAATCAAGCTGGTAGTCCCTATTTTGGAATCGAGGAGAAAAATCTCTGTGTAAGTTTTTTATATGTTTTATGCTCTCACTATTATTTATTTTCTGTTTTTAAGAATTCGTTTGCAGATAATTTCAATACAGGGTTAAAACCTATATCTAGTATCAGAGTTGTTTCAACTTCAAGAGGACGCCTTTCCTACTGAGGGGTTTTTTTCTCAGGCTTGTGGTAGACCCTGTTGAGTGGGAGATCTATGGGATTGATCCTTGTGGTGAAAGAAGATGGCGAGCAGTGGAAATATAGAGATCAAGAAAATTAATAGTCAGAGTTTTGAGTTGTGGAAGCTCAATATGGAGGATATGCTGGTGGATAAATATCAATGGATCATGTTAGATCCAAGTACTAAACCAACAGAAATGTCACATGAATACAGGGCGAAGTTGGATCGAAAGGAAAAGAGCACAATACGGTTTTTTATCTCAGATTCGGTATTGTTCAATGTATTTGGGGAAAGCTATAGTGAAGACTTTGGGGTAAAAGTAGGGACTTTGTACCAATCTAAGTCTCTGGTGAATAAATTGTTCCTGTGAAAAATTTGTATTACCTAGGGATAAAGGATGGAGACTTGGTAACAGAGCATCTGAACGCCTTCAATACTGTGGTAAGTTAGTTTTCATCTGTTGATATTAAAATCTCATATGAAGATAAGTGCATCAGTTTGTTATGTTCTCTACCATATTTGTGGGACAGTATGGTTATTGCAATAGTGTAATATTCCCAAATGTGAAAGTAGCAATACATGAACATAATAATGGAAATAGTAGTGAAAAATAAACACATGAAATGTAAGAATATCATATATTCATCACATTTATATCATAGCAGCAAAATGTATACAATTTCTTGAGGGAAGAATCACTCAAGTTTGGAAAAACAAGCCTCAAGAGAACATGTACATGAAATATAAAGAACACTACTACAAAAAAAATACCCAAGGCTATGACAGCACAGTTTTGTTAGATATATCTGCTACTGTAAAATTTAAATACATAGTTTTGAAGTTATAGGGATCAAATAATGTCGGGAACAAAGATCTATTCTCCCCCACACATTTTCAAGACAACCTGGAAAGGATTTCCTGAAATATACAAAAATACCAAAATGTTAGAATGTAGCCCTAGGGCTGAATAACAGCTTCAACTGAATAACTGGATGAAGATGGCTATAGATAATAGACATAATGAATATATCTCCTCCAATAGATCCTTCAAGTGAAAGGTTGATCCTAACACTGAAGATCACACCCTCCAAATCAAGCACTGAAACCCCCACTGCAATTGCTCACTAAAACAATGTAGTAAAAGAGGGATACTACACTGTAGATGATGAGAATATGTTGGCTTGGTGCCAAGATGTGAAATAAATCTCAATAAGCTCCTTTTCTGACCTCCCCAAAGAGAAGAATGCTTCCTTCTCGGGAAGGATATGGGATTCGCTCTCAAGAACACTTGGTGCTGAACAACACAACAATCTCAACTAAACAGCTGAAGAATGCAAATAGTCACACAGACCATAAAATAAATAATCAATAACATGCCTCACTATGGTTGCCTTGCCCTCCTTATAAACAAATGTGAGCCTTCTCACCTTGGGTCCCACTCATTATGGTTTCCACCATCATGGAATCTTCCTCCCATTCACACTGCGCTGTCTCTATTGATGATCCACTCCTCCCATACCAGCTTTGTTGACTTGGTCAAACTTGACCTTGTCCACATGCATTAGCCCCTGTTCACACATGAGGGTGCTTTATCCAACTATAAATATGATCCCTTTCCATATTAAGGGGGATTTTATGCCTACTAAAGAGATTTATGGGCCCCCCCTCCCATTTATTCATCTAACTAAATGACAAGAGAAAAATTAATATTCCAATTAGCTACATTCTAATTTAGGAATATTACAGTCCTCCCCTCCCAAATGTTGCTTGTCCTAAATCAACTGTAAGGATAGAACTGAAGAGCCTCCTCTCATCCTCCTGTAGCATCCTCATATGATAAACCCCTCCAAGGAACAATGTGTTGTCTCATCAATAAATCTCCAAGTTTCCCCTCCCAAGTATGCAAGTTAGATTTTGGTAACCATCCCAAATAGCTATCATCATGTAGAAGTAAAACACCCATGGAGGCAACAATTTGTTGTCTATAGATCTTCTTGAGGCATGGAATCTGAAATATGTTGGGAACTATTGTTCCCATGTGAATCTCCCATCCCCAAGATATCATCCATACAAAATGAGCCACCCTCCAAAATGGTAACTCGTGAAAAGTCTCCTCCACCTTTAGCTCCTGCAATGTAGGTGGGCTACATCACTAAACATGGTGGACAAAATGGCCTACGCCATGTTGTCTCTCTCTCCACTCATGATAAGTGTAGATTATATGTTTATTTTGGGCTGTAATAATGTTGCCCTCAAGAGGCAAGAATAAGACTGGATATTCAAAGATCCTCTCTCTAGAGTCATGAATCATACTGGCCCAAACCATCCCATAAAAAGTGAATGGTGCATCACCACCATATGGTATCCAAATTAGAATAATGTTGAAGGTTATGTGCAAGTTTTGGTGATACCAATGGTTTCTCCAGTGGATAGAACACAATTTTACCAACTGTTGTTTTAAAACATCAAGTGGCAAGTTGTCTCCCAATAAGTTGCCAGTTGTGCATGTTTTCTCATCTACTATGAGGTATTAAATGACATTATATATCAGCAGATCATAATAATAATAACACCATACTTTCCCAAGTTCATGCAAATAAGGGTTATCTCCATCACAAATGTTCTTCCTAGAATGACCATGAAACCCAAAGATAATATTGCCCTCTTGTGGAGCAATGCACTTTACGTAGATGGTGAGAAGATGCAAATACTTTATGAACTGATCAATAAGTACATAAATACATTTCTTACCATGGATCATGAGTAGGCTGAAATTGAGGTCCATAGATGAGCCCTCCCATGATAATCTTCTCATAAAAGTCTGCAAAAGGAAGATATGCATACTCCCCTTGGAACACTCCATCGACAAGTGATAGCGTTGTTGGCCTTAGTGATAAGGCAGTTGCCACTCCATGACTCCATTCTTTGACATGCCATATGCCAAAGTCATCCGCCATCATGCTGCTATGTTTTGGAGTCTCCTTCCTATGTGGAAGTACCTCCTAATCCTCCAATGCTAAAGTGTAGCCTCCTTTCACTTTGATTGTGCCATCCCTTTCTCCTGAAATATCATGCCAAGTATGGGAAAAATTATACCCATACTCTCCCAAGAGTAGCCAAAGAAATAATAGCTCTTGCTGCCCCCTCACACCTCCATCATACAAATCATGAGGTGAAAATATGATGATTGACATGAATAATGTCATATCAACACAATGCACCCAAACTCCTTGCTTCCATATGATGCAAGTGCCATGCCAAGTTACATCCACCAACATACCCTTAGAAAAAGGATATGTCACATCATGGCCAAACTCTTTCAAGAGTAGCCAACGCAGCCATGCCTCCTCTTGCCCTGTGTCATAGATATGTAGGCGACTCACCAGCCTCTTGCTCACCATCCACACCCATTCATCCAAATGTGGGTGTCTCCTACCATGCTCCATCGTGGTACTCCTCCAATGGAAAATACCATCCTCCCAGATCAGATTTCTATCTTTGCATTTCATGGGTGTTGAAATGCAACCTCTTGGAGATCTCCAAGTGAAGACCACTCACCAATGACCATGTTGAATCCATAAGGATCCAAGTATGTTGAAGGCAAATTCTTCTCATTGACTTGTACAATGCTCATCAAGAAAGATCCATCACAAAAATGAAGGATAAGATGTCTCTCATCAATCATCTACTCATTCAATGTCACACAAGTGTCATGGTCATCAGAATGCTCTAATAATAGTTGGCCCCCCAACTCATCACTGCTGCTTAATGACAATGTTGTTGATCTCCACAATGGTGCATTTCTTGTCTCAAGCTCATGCTCAATGCTGAACATATGGTTCTGCATTGGATTGTTTAGGACAATCCTCATCCTATCCTCCAAAAACCTACACTCCAACCCCAAGAGTTGTGTGAAACTCAACAATGACACACTAGGATGAATGTACTCCCCCTCCTTGAAAAAATCAAGGCTCCTCAGCGCAGTGATAGTTTGCTGCTCCAAATCAGTAGTGTTTTTTGACCCTAGGTCATGCAATGGCATATTCCCACAACTCCCCATAAGATGTGCTGAAGTAATAGAAAGTGGAAACATTTTCTTACCTTGGTTATGCTTGGGAACATCTTGTATTGCTACAAGGGTTCCCTCCTCTGGTGTGATGACTGCCCCAACTATTGATGATGATGGTTTCTCTTCTATCGTTGCATCAACGCTGGTATAAGCCTCCCTCTCCTCATGCATCTCCAAAATAGTGCATGGGGCTCTAAATTTCAAGAGATCAAGACCACTTTGAAAATGTGTAAGTGTTCTTTCTCCTGATGCAAGTGCTCCTGCAGCAAGTGGTGGTGAAGGCCTCTTCTTCTCTAATTTCTTCTTGTCAAATTTCTTAATCAACCTTTTGAGTAAAATCTGCAAATGCAGTCACTGTTGCATGACTCAAATGGATGAAACAGAAAATGTTTGCTTCACCCTCAATATGCAGCGCTGCAATCTCAACAAATTCTCTTTCTGCCACTAGATTTAGTAGGAAGAATGCATCTAACTTCATTCTCCAAGCCCTTGTTGTACACATCGATGACCCATCAAAGGTAGACAATAGAAATCTATTGCCCTTTATTTTCCTGTTGTTGCAAGGTCTCCTTTCTTCTTCTAGCTGAATGAACTGTGGGAGAGTTAGAGTCTCCTAGAAAGCTATAGGTTGAGACTTATATTCTGCCAGGTATTCACTTAGAATTTCATGTTCCAAGTGCCCTCCATCTCCATGCCTCTTGTCTTCTTCCTCAAAAGAGAAGGGCATAGTGTATTTCTTTGGAGTTCTATGCAACATCGATTCTTTCTTGTAGGAAGTACAGGGACCTTCCTCTTCTTGAAACCCTTTAAAGGTTTGATTGCATCTCTCCTCATTAATATATTTGACCTCCTTGCAAAGATTCTTCATAGATCTAAAAAGTGATGAGAAAATGCTCATTCCTTCCAGCATTTTAGACCTCATTTTCTGCTCTTCTTATTCTTATAGCATATTGGTTTGAAACTCACAAGCTGAGCCAAGATTATGCTCTGATACCACTGTAATATTCCAAAATGGGAAATGCAACAATACAATGTAGATTTTCAGGAAAATAACACAGATCATATTTTATAAAGCATGAGGCCAATATAGAGACCTTTCATTTGTCATTACAACAAAAAAATACATATTAAAAGTGGCACATAAGATGCATGACAAGAAAATACAAGTATCTAGTGATAGAAATCCCTCAAAACGAGGTGTTGCAACCATATATTAAGACAGAAAAGCCTTACAATGATATTTTATTGGCTTTGCAACAGCTATATATTACACATGAGATCTAGAGAAATTATGTGGACAAAAATTTAGATGTATAGTAGATCTATGCACTATACAAGATCTTCTATTGAACCCCCTTGAGGTTTTCAGCAAAACACCATGTACAAAGTGTAGATCTGAGATCTAAGACTGCAGATCTATGGAAATATTCAGATATGGAAACTGGATCTGATCAAATCAAGAGCAATTATGTGGACAAAAATTTAGATCTATAGTAGATCTATGCACTATACAAACTCTTCTATTGAACCCCCTTGGGGTTTTCAGCAAAACACCATCTACAAAGTGTAGATATGAGATCTAAGACTGCAGATCTATGGAAATATTCAAATATGGAAAGTGGATCTGATCAAATCAAGAGAAATTATGTGGACAAAAATTTAGATCTATAGTACATCTATGCACTATACAAACTCTTCTATTGAACCCCCTTGGGGTTTTCAGCAAAACACCATCTACAAAGTGTAGATATCAAATCTAAGACTGCAGATCTACGGAAATATTCAGATCTAGAAAGTGGATATGATCTGATATATTACTCTAATGATATTAAAATCTCATATGATGATAAGTGCATAAGTTTGTTGTGTTATCTACCAGATTCATGGGACAATATGGTTATTGCAATAGGTAGCAATACAACTACCTAGAATTTTGATGAAATTGTCTCAGCCTGTTTTCGAAGGAAATGAGATGAAGAAATATGGAGGCCTGAAATGGAGATGCCTTATCTGTACGAGGAAGGTCCCAGAACAAAAACAAAAATAAATTTTCAAGTGAGAGATATAAATCTAGAGGGATATATAAATCTCTAGGAAATCCTGTAAAGGTGTGCTGGAAATGTGGAAAGGAAGGGAACTTCAAAAATTACTGTAGATATAAAGTTCCTAATAAAGGAAATGGATCTGATGATGCTCCTTCTGCAGAGGCAAAAACCACCTTAGATGAAGGTGGGGATGTCTATTTGGCTTCTTCTTCAAATACACATGTATATCATGAGGCATGGTTGATTGAGTCACATGCATCCTTTCACTTCACTTCCCATAGGGAGTGGTTCTGTGAGTATGAGAAGTATTATGGTGGTGATGTCTTCTTAGGGGATGATAGGAAGGCTAGAACTGTTGGATGTGGAAAATTCAAGTTGAAGCTGCAAGGTGGAAGGATTGGAACACTTCCTGGTGTTCTGCATATTCTTGCATTGATCCAGGTGGATATTGGTGGTCACCCACCTATTCCACATGGGGCCCCACCATTGTCTCTTTCAGTTTTTCAATTTAGGCACAACTTACTATTTTTAGCAGTTTTTCAAGTCCTGAACTTCCGGAGCCGTTTTGAGGCCCTAAACGACGTTTTTTGGGAAAACCAGGAGCAAAATGGTATTCTGAATTGATGTTACTCACATCAAAAGTTGTATTCCTTAGATATATATTTCTAACAAGGTATGGTGCATGTCAAACGGAGATTGTATGCCAAAGTTACATCCCTAGGAATTTGAAACACCAATTTACCCAAACGGGGCCCATAGTTTTGGTGCTTCCTCTCCAAGGGTTAGGGTTTTGGATGTTTATGGTTTTCCATTGTTTCTAAATAATAAATATTCCCTTGAGCCTCATTGTAACACATTTCAGAGGCTTGTAGCCGCCACATCGCTTCTCAGAGATAAGCTACCTGTGCCCTAGCTAGTTTATTTTCATTATGTCTGTAAGAAAATTTCAATTCTTTGATATTAATGAAATGAAGTGTTATTTCCACTGTATATTTGTATTTATGGTTATATGTGTATTATGTTGCACTCCTGCATAAATCTGGATCATGCATTGGCCAAAAATTTGATTTCTGTAAGCAATATGGATGATGTAGGTGTAAAAATAGTGTTTGAGAAAGATACCTGCAACATGGTTTGGGGAGCACATGTATTAATGCGGGGAGTTTAGATTGGAACTATGTACAAGCTTCAGGGTAGCACTATTATTGATGGGTGCAATAGTTATGTGGTTCCTGAAAGTGGAGCGGAAATCCTAGGGGTCTCTAGAGAAAAGACCATGCTATGGCATCAAAGGCTTTGAAATATTGGAGAGAAGGGCCTTTGGATACTACATGTTAATGGTATGGTAGAAGGTATGTCTAATTTCTCTCTGGATTTCAATTTATGTGAACATTGTGTATATGGGAAGAAGAATTGGGTGATTTTTCCTTCTGGTGGTTTTAGGTCCCTATATTACTAGTGTAGTCCCTTATTGTTGTTAGTGTAGCCCCATTATTTTTATTGTTGTACCCCTGTAACCCAAATATTGTTATTATTGTGCCCTTACATTATTATTGTTAGGTTGACTAGGATTATAGTGTGACCCCATGGACTCCTATATATAGAAGGAGGTTTTTTCATTTGTATCATCCAAGAATTGTTCATTTATGTTATGTAAAGGAGGTTTCCCCCTCGAAGTGGCTTATTTCTAAGGCGTTGATCTCTCTTTCATTCTATTTTTGGAGCTGATTTCATAAGATTTGGTATTAGAGCTTTGGATTCTAGGGTTTCACTGCTCCAAACAGGTCATCGTGGAATTTTTTCTATCATTTGTTTTCTATGAAGGTTCAAAAGCCAAAAATTTTACAAAGTCAAGCCAAAATCCATTGGAACTTCCTGTAAAAATTTCAGATCTTGGTTCGTAAAATTTTCAGAGATATGTCTGTGGAAGTTAGGGTTTTTTCAGGATCCCGAATTTCATCTCAAAGAGGTGACCATGGGAAAATCATGATAACCCTCTATTTGAGCATCGGATTGGAATTATGTAAAAAGTGGCGACAAGTACATGGACTTTATTTTCCTGTGTATCAATTTCAGAGTCGAAGGAGGAAACAGTGACACATGGAAGGTCGTACAATTTCTCTCTACTGAACCAATCCATAATTAGACCATTGTGGGAGATTGGGCATAACTTTTCCTTGAAGAATCCAAAGCAAGTCAGATCTATGGTATTGGAAAGAATATTTAGAGGGCTACTATAGGACCGAATTTCAGATATTGAATATCTGAAATCACAGAGATAATTCAGTTTCCATATCAAGATCCTCAAAAGCAAGAAAAAGGTGTGTATTTATTTTTGAAATCTCATAATTCTTGTTTGAAAAATCAGTTTCGAGTGATTCCAAGGGAATATTGAAGCATAGATATTAGTACTGGGCTCTAAAATTCCAACTAAGAGGAATTCAACACCCATTAAGCCTTCAAAAAGCTCTACTATGACTCATGAAGAGGAAGAAATACAACATGACATATCAAAATTACAAGAGCAAGTGCACCAAATTTCACTCTCACAGAGAGCAACAAAAAATGAAATGGAAGTTTTTAAGAAAGGTGTGGAAGCTAAGATGGATGGTTTGAAGAAGGGTGTGGAAGCTAATATGGATGGTTTGAAGAAGGACGTGGAAGCTGATATGGATGGTTTTAAGAAAGGTATGGAAGCTGATATGGATGGTTTGAAGAATGGCATGGAAGCTAAGATGGATGGCATGAAAGCTAATATGGATTAAAAGGAATCTAAGATCAATGAAAAATGAAAGGCAACATGGAAGACATGAAGAATGATCTAAAACTAGACATTGAAAGTTTGATGACAAGGTTGATACAAGAAATGATTCCTTATGGTGGAAAGATAGTAGAGGAAACTCATGATGAGAACAAAATAAATTTTAATCATGATTTCATAAAATATTATGTTGGATTGAAGACCCACAATATTCCAAAGATCGATATGAGGAATTTTTATGGCAAGGATCCCGTAACATGGATACTACAAGTGGAGCAATATTTTGATCTCAATAATGTGCAAAACACACAAAAGGTACACATTGCAACTTTATATTTAGAACAAAATACATTTGTATGGTATCGATGGCTTTGCTCTTGTAAAAAAAATTGTCAATTGGTAATTTTTTATGGAGGAAATGATAACACATTATGAGGATACAAAGAGCAACACCTTCTTTAGCCAATTGATAAATCTCAAACAAAAGGGTTCAGTGGTGGAGCACATTGAGGACTTCCAAAAATTGAATATAAGGGTAACTGATATTCCAGAGGATCATAGGATCGATGTCTTCATGGGGACTTTTGAAGGACAAAATCCAACTTTAGGTTCATGTTTGGGAACCTAATTCATTGGAGAAGGCATTCAGGTTGGCAAGAAAAATTGAATGTAAAATTATGGTGACAAGGAAGCCTAACACTCACATCTACAAAGATGGAAGTGTTGCTACTCCTAGACTTGCACAACCTACAAGGTTGACACCACAACAATTGGAAGAAAAAAGAGAAAAGGGTCTTTGTTACAGTTGTGATAGAAAATACACTAAAGGTCATAAGTGTGTTGAGAAGAAATTATTTTACATAGATTGTGAAGAAGAGGAATAAAATGACCAAGAAACTTCAAAAGAATACGATATACACTAGGAACCGACCGTAGAAGAAGAAGAAATGAGTCTGACCATATCATGTAATGAATTGGCATGAATTACCACTCCTCAAACTCTCAAGATACAAGGAAATATGAAGAAGAAACATGTAATAGTGTTGATTGATTTGGGTATTACCCATAATTTTATTTTATTGTAAGTTAGAAAAGGAATTGAATTGTTTCCTATACCCAGCACCAGAATGTCAAGTGATGGTTGCAAATGGAGGAACTATAAATTGCTCCGGAAAATTCCTTAATATCAAGATAAACATGGGGGAATATGTATTGAATAGTCCAATTATTTCCATTCTAATGGGAGGTGTTGATGTTGTACTAGGAGTACAATGGTTAAAATGGTTACAATATTTGGGGATGGTAGCTTTTAATTTTCAACAACTTTTCTTGAATGTTTTTTCGGAAGGAAAGGAAGTTGAATTATTGGGTATCACAGGGAAGCCAAGAAATATAATAAGCTCTAATTTCATGAAAAATATTCTGAAGAAAGGACACTGAGGCATAATTTCACTATTATGCTCACTAGAAGTTCCAACATTAAAATGATCAAGGCGTTTAAAACTCCCAAAATACTCCCACCTATTCGTGATCATGATCGTGCTATTCATTTGATTCCTGGAAGTGTTCCTCCAAACATCAGGCCTTGTAGATATCCTTATTTCCAAAAGAGTGCAATTGAACGTACGATTTCAGAAATGTTAGAGGCTGGTATAATTCAGCATCGTCAAAGTTCTTTCTCTGCTCCAGTAGTATTGGTGCACAAGAAGGATGGATCATGGCGCTTGTGTCTGGATTATAGGGAACTCAATAAGGTCACTATTAAGAATAAATTTCCCATTCCTATGTATGATGAATTATTAGATGAATTACATGGAGCAATTTATTTTACCAAGTTGGATCTTCGTTCAGGATATCATCAAATTAGAATGAATACTGAAGAAACTTCGAAAAAAACATTTTGAACTCATGATGGTCATTATGAATTTTTGGTCATGCCTTTTGGCCTTATCAATGCACCTTCTACATTTCAATGGTTGATGAATTCAATTTCCAAACCCTTCCTTAGAAAATTTGTGCTACTATTTTTTTATGACATACTAATTACAACAAGTCTTTGAAGGATCATGTTCAACGTGTTGACAGGGTGCTCAAACTATTGGAGGAGAAAGAATTATATGCAACAACATCAAAATTTTTCTTTGGAGTACAAGAGGGGGAATATATAGGTCATATTGTATCTCACAAGGGTGATAAGGTAGAACCCAACAAAATTAAAGCCATTAAGGAATGGAAATTCCCCACAACCATAAAGAAGTTGCAAGGATTTCTCAGGTTAACAAGGTATTATGGCAATTTTCTTAAGAATTATGGGAGAATAGCAGCACCTCTGACAACATTATTAAAGAAAGATGCATTTTCATGGACCCTTTAAGCAACTAAGGCCTTTGAACATCTTAAAGAGGAAATGTGCCTAGCACCGGTCTTAGCTACACCAGACTTCAAAAAAACCTTTATTGTGGAATGTGATGCCTCAGGAAATGGAATTGGTGTTGTTTTAATGCAAGAAGGAAGACCCGTTGCTTTTGAAATTCATCCAATAAAAGGAAAGTATTTACACTAAGCTATTTATGAGAAGGAAATGTTAGCAATACTACATGCACTAAAGAAATGGAAACCTTACCTAATGGGAAGACACTTCAAAGTAAAAAATGATCATGATCGTCTTTAAGAATTCATTTGCAGATAATTTCTGTACAGGGTTAAATACTACAAAAATAAGGTTGGATTTATATTTCTGATTTCGATTCCAGAGTGGAAATGGAAATTCATTTCCATGGATTTCAATACAGGTTTTTCGAGGAGATCTAGACAACATTATTCCATCATGGTTATGGTGGAAACGTTGACTAAAGTTGTGCACTTCATTCAAGTTAAGTATACGTATTAATTTAGTAATGTCGTACAAGTAGTCATTATATTGTTGAACCCTTGGTTAAACTAAGAGGGGGGGTGAATCAGTTTAAAGCAGTCATGGTATTTTATTTTACACTTATTTACATCTTCATTTTGTGATCAACTTAATATACAATGGAACAACAATCTTAATAAGTGAGCAGCAGGTATTAAGCAGATTAAATACAGAATATAAACATATAATCATCATGCACATAGACAATAGATATAAGTGGAAACCCATAAGGGAGAAAACCACATCTTATTATTGTTGCGATGCAAAGGCAAGCTCCAACTCCCTCTCACCACTGATTTTATGTAGGCTCCAACCTACAGGAGGCTACTACCTCAATTCTGCAAGCTACAAATCTCAAGGAAGCTCCAACTCCCATCTATTTTCTGCAGGCTACAATCTACAGAAGGCTCCTACCTCGGCCAGCTACAACTGGACATCTATCAAGCTACAACTTGATATGGAAGCACCAACTTCCTCGCTGTACAATAAAATCATATGCTAATTTATCTGGATATCAACTCTGTTTTTCTCCTTCTTTACTGTTGTCCTTCCAGCCTTCAAATTTTCTTTATTTCATCTCTAGATCTTCACAACTCCTCTCTCTGCTCGTTATTCTTCTTACACTCTCTGACCTCTTTCTCCATTCTATCAACCTCTTTATGCATATTCTGGTAACATTATTTATAGGGATCACCTCATAACTGTTTTCATTCCACAGGGAATTTGAAATGAACAGGTATGACTCTTTGCTTTCAGAGACTTGCCTTTGCATCACATACAATAAAAATAATTAATTCATTTACAGTTACAGTTAGAAAAAAAATATTTCACTCAGTCCTTTCATCTCTTTGTTCGTTGTGCATTTGTCTTTTCTACTGTTGTGAAAGTCGTTTCGATTCCTGCTATTATATTCAACACAATCCTGCATAACTATCCCTTTGAACCATCTGTTTGTTTCCAACAGTACCACTATATTCTTCTTATCCCGACTCTGCCTCCTTTTCTCGTGCCCACAACATTTAGCCTTCACTGCTCTTCTAAACACTCGGTTATGCCTTTTTCTCTATGTCGGGTCCTTACCCAAGCCTTTCTACCTGCGTTCATACATTCCATTTTTTTTACGTTATAATCCTCATTTTTCTCTCCCAAACGATTTCCAAAGGAAAATCCACATCCTCCCGGACTTGAAATGCTTTAGGCTTCGGCTTTGATCTTTATCACGTCCGCTCTCTTTATCACACTTCGATGATTCAGATATCCCATGTGCCTTTGTCCCTCTCATCTCCCGACATGCGATGTGTGAAGGGTCCCACTAGGCTGTATTATCACTTTATCGCACTTCGGCGTTTCAAACATTCTTTGCTATATGGCTCCTTTTCTTTCCGATGCGATTTACAAAGGGAAATCACATACACCCGGACTTGAAATCTCTTAAGTAATGGTTCTGAGCTGCATCACATCCAGTTCCTTTATCGCACTTCAGTGTATATGAGTGTTATCTCTTCTGAGCTTCGCGATCTACGATATGCGATGAACTTCGCATCGCCGACTCGCATCATAACTTTGCATCACATCACATCTTCACCTCGCATCGCATTGCCACTTCGCAGTATGCGATGAACTTCGCATCGCCGATGTGCAATATTGCGCTATGCTACCACGTGTCCCTTCACATCGGCACTTTGTATTGCTTCTATCCATCACATCGCAACTTTTCTCTTACAATCTTCACTCCTCTGATCTTGTCATTTGCGATATGCGGGCCAGGTCCATGTCATCTCCATGTCATCGTGCCACGTCACCTTGCCATGTCATCGCCACGTCACTGCCATGTCATCTTGATTTATTTGCGATTTGTGGGGTCAAGTCCACGTCACTTGCCACGTCACTTGCCACATCATCCCCACATCACTGCCACATCATCTCTTTTAATCTCTTTCATTTGATTACGCTGTCCCACCTATGACACTGGTCCCACACCTTTTATCATTCTGCTCTTTATCTATTGTTTTCTTTAAAACACAGCATGTCAACAAAAGTATTGGCCCCACATTATATATGGCACGGGACCTCAAAAGGCGCTCACATTATTAACTTAGATTCATGGTACTGCGAAGGCACTCCTCGGTACGGAAATATCATCGGGCTTGTGCTACCGCAGTGAATGAAAACCGTTGATCTGTGGTCAACACCAGATGGGCGGGTCAACTGCGGAGGCACCCCCTTGATTTAACTATCGGGTTGTTTGTGCCCCCGCGATACCGTTGATCCCAGATCAACGTTTAACCACGCTCATAAGATGCATTGTTCAACTCTTTCGGAATGAATATCAGAATCTTCAGAAATGTTTAATTTACTTTTAAAAAAGGTTAAAATCCCCTCGGCAGTGTATTTCGAAACTTCAACCACTTTAATAAAACTCCATTGAAATATCAATAAACCTTCAGAAATATTAAAAAAAATTGGAATATTTAGACCTTCAGAAATAATTTCAGACTTCAAACCCTTAATAAAACTTCACTGCATACAACGTCGGGTCCATACCTTGTTTTAACTCCCACGCAGCTTTTAACACGAACTCCGTCAGATCTTCCATAGATCTAATCGGACGGCAATCGCGTTCAATCGACCCCGGAGCTTGATCACCCAAAAGCAATGTGAAATGGGTGGTATTGTGCTCGTGACGTGTCACAATATCATTCGATCACGTTCGAAATTGGAAAAACCGCTCACAACTCAAAGGCTGTGCGACAACAGTGTTCGGTTTCCTTCAAAACCACTTAACCTGCAAACTCTATTTAAATTGCGTTTGAAGCCGGATTTCTTCCGGATTTCAGTTTTAGCTTCAATTTATTTGTAACCTTCTATTGGGGTTCCCATGTTTTGGCCAGGTTGACAGAGACCAAAAGACGAGACAACTTAGAACCACTTTGGGACCTTAGGATCTAGCCCTCCTAGGTCCAGAGAGGGATCTCTCTATGATAGTCAAAGGTTTATGTCTTTGAAGCTCGGATGTTATGATTTTAGGCTAGTTATATGCACAGGGTTTGTTTATTGGTTTATGTTTGGTTGTTGGGAATCAGGAATGAAGGGTCCAATATAAAACAAGGGTGAGAAAAGAGGAAACTAGACAAAGATAGATAACTCAGGAAACATCAAATCCATTGGGAAATGGAGTCAAGAAAGGATTTACTTGTGTTCAATGTGCAAGCTTTCAGTTGGGCTAGTCATCTAGAGCATTTGGATCTCAAAGATGGTTGATGGAATGGAACATTAAGGATTGAAAGTAAGTGAAGGGGAAATAACTGATTCTGTCTATAGATCAGGTCAGAGGTCATTTAACTCCAGACCTTCTTGGACAAAACCGGAGGTGAGACAAGAGATCTTAGAAAGGCTCAATGAGATGGAAGGATCCTAGTGAGGCAGAGACTAGGTTCTAGACCTCCCAGTGTTCTCAACACATCTAACTGAATCCTAACAAGACCATCCAAACATAGATTCCATAAATCCATACATCATAGAGCAGGAAATGACATCCACTACATTGGTTAGATAAATCGAAATCGATATTCAGATACACATATAAGCAGAAAACATAAAGGCTGGGAGAGCAGCAGCATAAGGTACCTATCAAGGGTAAGTCTTATGCCAAACTTCTGATGCGAGCCTGAAGAAACATAATGAAACGAAAGCAATTCAATCACAAATACAGAGAAAGGAAAACATCACCAGCTACTTTAGATCAGGATCCAAAGAAATATGCTTGTCATATTAAAACAAAACCAATCAGGTACAATGCTACCCACAGCTTGAACATTCAGTCTAAATACATCAAATTCTCAGTCTATCTTACACTATTACACAGAGAACTTGTCTCAAGAGGAGAAATGCTTACGTTTCACTGATATCTCATCAACAATAATTACAATATTTCTCTCTAAGCTTTATAGCAGAAGAAGAGCTCAGGAGGTAGGTGAAACACTAAATGCAGTATTAAAACTTCTGAGAGGGAAGGAAGCCGAAGCCCACCCTGCTTGAATGCTGAACACTTAATCTCTGTCATTCCTTGGATGATAGGGTGATCTTCTTTAGTTTTCCAATTACTCTGATATGACCCTGGATTCATTCTGGCTGCGATACTGTGTTGTACTTGCGGGGAATAAATAAATGGTGCACAACTGCTGAGAGTTTTGCTTCATAAATGTCTGACTATTTTTGAACTATAGTTAGGGAGAAAATTCTTTCAGGTACATTCTGCATAATAAGAGTTGTATGGGTGCCCTGTACTTGATGGAGAAAAGCATTATGCTGATGAATAAACCCAGATGGTACCTACTACTGTGCTCAGGATCCTTCGGATCGATCCTCGGGGTCTTCAAACTACTACTTTGCCTTCTAAACCTCTGATTAAAGGTTCAGGATCATCATTAGCCCACCTTAATCTTCCTTTTTCTCTGTACTAAAACACTCTATCGCTCCATTTTTCTTCTGACAGGGTAGCTCGGGTTTTAATGGCGTTGAAAGATTTCCAATGTTCAAAACCCTGCTTCTTTAAATGATAGTCCTGTTTTCACCCTCCTGGGCCATTTCTCATAAATTTAGCCGCTGAAGATGATCCTCCTTGATTTCTCTGTCACTGTAATAGAGGCTGCGTATTGTGGCGGTCTTTCATCGTTTTCAATCTTGCAAAAAACACGAAAACTGTGAGGAAAACCCTAGATGGGGTGGCGGATGATGTGGAAGATGAGCATGACCGTGCAGATGACGTGGTGGAGGGAAAAATTTGCAGAGGAACGATGTAAAATTCCATGGCGAAGGTGACGGTATGCAGAGAGAACTGTGAATGAAAATCATTAAACAACACGAAGAATGGAGCAATATATGTGACGGAAAGGCATGTGCACGGAGGGTGCACGTGGGATGCTGACGTGGAGGGACCGGGTGAGGGTGTAATATTCAACAAAGGAGGACAGACGCGGGACGTCGATCGCGAAAGAAATCGACGACTAACAATGTAGCGGGGAGCGGTGAAAATGGGCCAGGAGTACGGAAGATGTGCGCTAAACCCCGCGCTACTTCGTCGATTGAGGACTGTCGGATGGGGCGATCGGAATCAGACGGCTAACATGGATTCCGCTGCGTGACTTGGACCGGAGTTTATTGCGTGGGGAGAAAGTGGTTTCGCCGTCATATAAGGGACAGGTGGAAAGCGCTGAATGGCATCGCTGGGTCTCCGGGGAAAACCGCCCTGGCGCACAAGCGGTGCGGAATAAACCGTGTGGATTTTTAAAACCGCGAAAGCAGGGGGGTCCACCATTTCGGGCAGGCTCCGCACCATCGATCTCGTGTTTAACGGATGGCAGAGATTCATTGAAGGGTCAGACCGGCGGCAAACCTTAGAAACTGATTTAAAATCTGAATTTCATAATTCACAAAGGTTTTCTTTTTAATTTTTCGGGCGGACGAATTTCATTGGGAGGATAAGCACCTGATGGTTAAAGCAGTTGGTTCTGGCGCTCGGTCCTATGGAAGAAGGGGCACGGGGCTATCAGAAGAAAGGCCAGGCCTGCCATAAGGTCGGAAGTGGGTTTTTAACCCATTTTCGTTGTAATTTATGATCTTTGGCCCATTTCAAAGTGTTTTAAGGCTAGCCAATGGCAACGATAGGGGGGTGAAGTGTGGAAATTCGAAGGAACAAAGGGTGATGGTGGGGTTTAGATAGGATTTAGGGGGAATTTAAGGGGATAATGGAGGGATTTTAAGGGAAGCTTCAACAAAGGGAAAACAGATGTTGTGATGGGGAATTTTTCCATGATATAGGGGTAAAAGAGGGAGTAATAGGTCCTTTTGAGCAATGGGTCAGCAGAGAGGATTTGTGTTGGGCATAGCTCATAGAGACTTCAAGGAGGATGAGTTTTCAGGGGAGAGGCATTCCTTGAAGGCTCCATAACAATCTAGCCCCCCAGCTTGCTTGTGAAGACTTTCATAGGGGGGCTAACACCTTCCTTCTCCATATTTACATAGAGGCTAATACACATTCAAATCCTTCTCCACTCCTTTACACATAATTTAATTCTACACACTTCACAATATACATAGAAAGACCATAAATTCAATGAATTCGAAGAGATGAACCCTTCGAGAAATTTGCCAAGTATATACAGATACACAAAAATTTTCAATTTATTAAAACAGAGGCCAAAATACTCACAATCAATTCTTCTATGGTTTAACCTATATATTTAATTTCTGTGGTTCTTATCCATCGTTTTCCATTACAGTAAAACCCCAAATGGGCAGCCACAACCCACTGATACATTAAACCCTGTGTGACATCTCTACAACAATTCCATCTGAATCTGATCTGCTCGCTTATCTTGGTGCTTCTCCTTTGTGCTCCTTTGCCATCAATGAAAATATTTCCAGCAGTATCCCCCTTTGGCATTGATGGCAATACTCCAATGCTTCCTCCAGGACTTCCTCTTCTTGCCTTTTAGAAGACCCTTTCTTATTTTGCTTGCTTTTCCTCCCCCTTTGACATCAATGGAAAAGGGTTGCACTTTTCCTAGTGTGGTTTCTATATTTTCATAATACTTTGATCTTGAGGACCTGTTCCATGTAGTACTCCATTTCTCTAGCTCTTTTGTGACAATTTATGGACTACTCTCCCCCTGGGATGATGCTTTCTTGATTGATACAGACTATCACTAGACTTCTGTTCTGATCCCATTTCTTGTATGCAACCCTTATTATTATTATTTTTATTATTTTATTTTTTTGGATTTTTGTTTTCATATCAGAGAGTAACATCTGCAGACACTACCCTTAGCTTGTCTCTTAGATATTCGAATGGTTCTTTAGCAAGAGGTTTTTTGAATATGTCTGCAGTTTGTTCCTTAGTTGGTACATATTCCAACTTTACTAATTTTTGTGCTACTTGTTCTCTGAGGAAGTGGTACTTTATTGGGATGTGCTTTGTTTTTTAATGAAGTACAAGATTTTTTGATAAACTTATTGCACTTGTATTGTCACATTTGATAGAAATAGGTTCATTAATGCTTACCTTCATGTCTTGGAGAGTTTGTTTCATCGACATTACTTGTGTGCAACATGCTGCTGCTACTATGTATTCTGATTCTGTTGTAGATAGAGAGATAAAATTTTGCTTCTTGCCTAGCCATGCCACCAGACTTTTTCCCAAATAAAATTCACCTCCACTTGTGCTTTTCCTGTCATCCACACAACTGGCCAAATTTGAATCTGTTTATGCTATCAATGTGAAGATTTTTCCTTTTGGACACCATAGGCCATAATGTGAAGTACCTTGTAGATATCTAAATATTCTCTTGATTGCAAGTAAATGATTTTGTTTTGGTGCTGCTTGATATCTTTCCACAAGTCCTACTGCCAACATAATGTCTGGTCTAGAAGCTGTTAGGTATAGCAGACTTCCTATCATGGATCTGTATAGTTTTTGATCTACATCTGTTGATCCATCATTAGCACATAGTTTGCATCCAGTGATCATGGGAGTTGACACAGGTTTGCAGTCTTCCATTTGAAACCTTTTCAAAATTTCTCTTAAGTATTTTTCTTGCAAAATGAATATTCCTGTGTTATTTTGTTGAATTTGAAGTCCTAAATAGAAGGTGAGCTCTCTAATCATTGACATCTCAACCTCTAAGTCCATTTCTTCAACAAATCCTTTTGCTAACTCATCTTTGTTGCTTCCAAACATGATGTCATCTACATACACTACTACAATTAAGAGTTCATTTTCATTAGCCTTTATGTACAAATTGATTTTTACTCCTCCTTTCTTGAATCCTTGTTTTTGTAAGTATTTTTCCAGCCTTGAATACCATGCACGAGGAGCTTGTTTCAGACCATATAAGGCTTTATTTAATCTGCAAAAATAGTCATGTTTATCTGTTAATGAGAATCCTTCAGGTTTTTCTATGTAGAATTCTTCCTCTAGATCTCCATTCAGGAAGGAAGACTTCACATCCATTTGATATACCTTGAAATCATGATAGCATGCAAAGGCCAAAAACATTATGATTGCTTCCATTTTGGCTATAGGGGCAAAGGTTTCATCATAATCAAGACCTTCAATTTGTGAATATCCCTTGCATACAAGTTTGGCTTTATTTCTGATTACCTGCCCTTGTTCATTCATCTTATTCTTGAATGTCCATTTTGTGCCAATGACATTTTTCCCAGTGGGTCTTGGAATTCATTCTCAAGTGTTGTTCTTCTCAATTTGGTCTAATTCTTCATTCATAGCATTTACCCAGTTTTTGTCTTTGCTGGCTTCTTCGAACTTCTTAGGCTTTATTTGAGATAGCATGGCTAGGTATACTTCTTATGTCTGTTCAGCAAGCTGTCTTCTTGTCTGGACTCCCACACTCTTGTCCCCAATGATTTGATCTTTTGGATGGTTCTTTTGAGTGTGTCTTGAGGGACCTTTTGAGTTTAATTCAATATCTTTTGTTGTCTTGCTATGTTCATCATTGTCTTGGTTCTCAGATTCATGATCGTCTGGAGGATTGGCGCAGCTTGTGCTTCTTGTTCTGTTAGGTAAATATTCATCAAATATTACATCAATGCTTTCCACAATTTTGTGCAGTCTTTTGTTTTAGCACCTGTAACCCTTACTCTTGGATGCATATCCTAAAAATATTCCTTCATCAGCTCTTGCATCAAACTTCCCCAGTTTTTCATCATTATTTTTTATGAAACACTTGCTTCCAAAAATTTCTAAAGTGCTTGATTGATGCTATTTTACCATGCCATAATTCGTAAGGAGTCTTATCACAATTTGGTGCTAGATGAGCTTTGTTGAGAATGTGAACAAATGTGTGTACTGCTTCTGCCCAGTAGGTTTGGGGAATGTTACTTTCTTGCATCATAGCTCTGGAAATCTATTGTACTGACCTGTTTTGCCTCTCTGCCACTCCATTCTGTTGAGGTGTACCTGCAATTTTAAACTGTTGTTTTATCCCATGCTCATTGCATAGGCCTGCAAAATCATAGTCTGTGAATTCACCTCCTCTGTCTGATTTGATGCACTTTAGCTTGCATCCTGTTTGATTTTCTACCAATGCCTTGAATATCTTGAATTTCTCAAGTGCTTCAGATTTATATTTGAGAAATGATACCCACGTCATTCTGGAAAAATCATTTATTATCAGCATGAAATAATATTCTTCGCTTGGTGCTTTAGTTCTTGAAGGTCCGCATAGGTCCATGTATACAAGCTGAAGAGGCCAACTTGTAGAAATCATCTCTTTGGTCTTGAAAGATATGCAGGTATGCTTGCCCAGTTGGCAGGATTTACATATGGTATTTGAAGGCTTTTTTATTGCTGGCATATCTCTGACTGAATTCTTCTTGCTCAGACTGATGATGTGGTCAAAGTTTAGGTGTCCTAGTCTTCTATGCAATAACCATGATTCATCAAGTTTTCTTATGTGGCATGCTTCATTCTCTTCTTCCACTATATAGACATTACTTTATGTTCTAACACCTTTGATCAAGGTCTTTCTTGTGGTGCCTGATCTTACCTCACAATCTTGGGCTCTAAAAAGGACCTCACAACCTTTATCACACATTTGACTAACACTTAGTAGATTGGCTTTCAGCCCATCCACAAATAGTACATATTGAGCCTTTCCTCTTCCATTATTCAGACTGAATGAGCCTTTTCATTTGATTTTCCCTTCTTTATCATTGCCGAATGTTACATTTCCAAATTTCTTTTCATCAAAAGTTACAAACTTGCTTCTATCTCCAGTCATATGCTTTGAGCATCAACTGTCCAAATACCATTGGCTTTTTTGATCTTGGGTTATTAGAGCTAGGTCACACTTATTCAACTTATTTTTCCACTGCAGGCAGCTATTGGTTTGGCACCTTTTCTGAGAAGATGGAACACATTATTTGAGAGGACATTTGGAAGACATATGTCTGATTTGATGGCATACAAAGCATTTGATTATAATTTTAAATGGATTATGCGTATGAGTGAACTCTCCATTGTTCATAAATCTTCTTTGGGTTTTAAGCATTAGTCTTTGTCCATACGTTCTACACTCCATGGCTTTATGGCTGAACCCCTTACAATAAAAACAATACCCATGGAAACGATTAGTGTACCTGGTGTAGGGTTGTCCTCTCCATTTGTTTTCTTGAGGTAGTCTTTTCAATTTCTGCATCTTTTGCTGGTTGAAATCGATTATATTTTTCTGAAAGTATGTAGCAATATGTCCCAGTTTGCGACAGGAAAAACAAGTGACATTTATCATAGGAAGAAATAATTTCCTTTGAGATCTTCTGAACTTGTTCAATTGATCTTCAGGAATAATTGAGATTTTTGCAACTGCTTGCTTCTTCCTCTCATTAAATTTCTCTTGATGTTGTTGCTTGTTTCTGTTTGTTTCATCACACATCAAGTTCTTGTTGTATTCTGCTTCTGTGGTTCCTTTTTGAGTTGTTTCATTATCCTTTACAACTTTTACAAAAATGATATTTTTGTTATCTTCTACCTTGGACTTACTGGTTTCTCCTTCACATCCTATCCCAGCCTTTATGAGAGGAGACCTTTGAGTGTTTAGAATCATGTCCAACTGCTTAGTGCTTTTCATTCAAGGAGTGTTCATTAACAATTCCCTTTGGGTGTTTTCTAGTTTCTTTCTCAGCCATACCACTTCTTCTTCCAATTTCTCTTGCTCCTAATGTTTATCTTTAATTTTCTTTAGCAGAATATCTTCCACCTTCTTAGCTTCTTCAAGTTCTACTTTCAATTGAATGAGGTCTTCTGAATTTGGTACCTATTTTTCACATTTGAGGAGAATGTCTTTCTGTTTTCTACACTTGAGTTTAAGTCTGTCTATTTCCTCTAGGGCACTTCTTAGCTCCCCATCAAGATCTACCTCACCTTCTTCCTCATCTTCTGGAAGGAATCCTTTAGACTCTTCCTTGGCCATCAACACAAATTCAGAGGTTCCTTCTTCATTTGAGGATTCATTTGAATTTTCAGATGCACTGCTATCTTGCTGAGCATAAAATGATCTTCTATTGAATCTCTTCCCTTTCTGCCAATTATTTGTTTTGGTTTTCTCTGTCTCTTGAGTCTGATTCTTTGTTTTCTTAAGAGGACACTTAGATGCATAATGCCCAACTCTTCCACAATTAAAGCATTTAAATGAAAGTTTAGCTTTATACTTTCCTGAGCCTCTATCCAATATTCTAACAGATTTGGCCTCTTCTTCATCAGAGCAGGAGCATGTATCTTCTTTTTCTTCTTTTCTCTTCTCTGTCTTAAAGGCTGCCTCCCTCACATTTGACTTCCTCTGTGGAAGTCTCATCTCATAGGCTGTTAAGTTTCCAAGTAATTGGTTCATGGTCAACCTTTCCCAATCAGTTGTTTCTTCTATGGCAGAAACCTTGGGGTTAAACCTGGATGGTAAAGATCTCAATATATTTTGTACAATTACACATTCTCTAATGGTTTCTCCTAGAGCTTTCATGTTATTTACAATTTCTGCAACCCTTAAGAATAAGCTGGCAACATCTTCTTCTTCATTCATTTTTATATTTTCAAATTGAGCTTTATAGACTTGCAGCTTGGCAGCCTTCACCTTTTTATTTCCCTCATGGATACTTTCTAATGTATCCCATCTTTCTTTGGCAGTCTTGTTGTGCATTACTTTGATAAATTATGCGTCACACAAACCACTTAAGACAACATTCATGGATTTTGCATTAGCTACAAAATCTAGTTTGACATCTTTCTCTAAGTCAGACTCCTTTGGGGCATATCCCAATTCCACAGCAGCCCAAAATTCTATTCCTAGAGACATTAAGTACGTCCTCATTCTTATTTTCCAGAAGGCATAATTTGTACCTATGAACAAAGGGGCTTTATTTGTTGAGCATCCTTCTAGACTAGCCATCTTGGGGACCTAGGATCTCCTTCCAATTGTTAAACTGATACAGAAGGAACCCGCTCTGATACCAATTGTTGAACCCTTTGGTTAAACTGAGAGGTGTTGGGTGTGGAGCCTAATTATCTTGTTTACTTTGTATCACAGCATTGGACCCCTGTACCTTAAAAGGGGCGGCAACACCGCCCGTAATTAATCGCTATCGTGGGGGGTCCAGGGGGGGCAGCGCTTTTCTAAGTGCCCCCCCCGCGGGGGTTTTCGGGGGCAGCGCCCCTGAAGCTAAAAACAGATGTAAAATTGCCTTGTAAAAGTATAGTAATTTATAGTCAATCTGGGCCATTCATTAGGCAAATGATCTGACGGTAGAAGTTATGTTTAGATTAGGGTTTTTTTCCCTAGAAGGCAACCCCTCGTTTTTATGAGGGCATTGTATTGCGGCTGTGCATTATGTGTGTATTCTCGGAGCAAGAAATAGAGAGGCAGACTGTGAGAGAGAACAGAGGATACTACAGCGGATCTGTTGTAGGTTTTGTCTCTTCTTTTTTGCTAGATAATAGAAAGGAAGGACTGGCTGTTCGGGGTGGATGTAGCCCAAACTGGGTGAACCACGTATATCTGTGTCTCTCTGGTTTTATGTGTTTTGTGTGCTTGTATTTTTCCGCATATTTTATGTGTTGCATTGCTCCATAATATTTAATTTTCTAACAAGAGGGGGGGGGGGTGAATCAGTTTAAAGCAGTCATGGTCTTTTCTTTTACACTTATTTACATCTTCATTTCGTGATCAACTTAATATACAATGGAACAACAATCTTAATAAGTGAGCAGTAGGTATTAAGCAGATTAAATACAGAATATCAACATATAATCATCATGCACATAGAAAACAGATATAAGTGGAAACCCATAAGGGAGAAAACCACATATTATTATTGTTGTGATGCAAAGGAAAGCTCCAACTCCCTCTCACCACTGATTTTCTGTAGGCTCCAACCTACAGGAGGCTACTACCTCAATTCTGCAAGTTACAACTTGCAAGGAAGCTCCAAATCCCATCTATTTTCTGCAGGCTACAACCTACAGGAGGCTCCTAGCTCAGCCAGCTACAACTGGACATTTATCAAGCTAGAACATGATATGGAAGCACCAATTTCCTCACTGTACAATAAAATCATATGATGATTTACCTAGACATCAACTCTGTTTTCCTCCTTCTTTACTGTTGTCCTTCCAGCCTTCAAATTTTCTTTATTTCATCTCTGGATCTTCACAACTCCTCTCTTTGCTCCTTCTTCTTCTTACACTCTCTGACCTCTTTCTCCATTCTATCAACCTCTTTATGCATATGCTAGTAACATTATTTATAGGGATCACCTCATAACTGTTTGCATTCCACAGGGAATTCGAAATGAATAGGTATGACTCTTTGCCTTTGGAGAGTTGCCTTTGCATCACATACAATAAAAATAATTAATTCATTTACATTTACAGTTACAACAAAAATATTTCACTCAGTCCTCTCATCTCTTTGCTCATTGTGCATTTGTCTTTTCTTTTGTTGTCAGAGTCGTTTCGGTTCCTCCTATTATATTCAACACAGTTCTGCATAACTGTCACTTTGACCCAACTGTTTGTTTCCAACAGTACCACTATATTCTTCTTATCCCGACTCTGCCTCTTTTTCTTGTGCCCACAACGTTCAGCCTTCACTGCTCTTCTAAACACTCGGTTCTGCCTTTTTCTCTGTGTCGGGTCCTTACCCGAGCCTTTCTACTCGCGTTCATACTTTCCCTTTTGTTTTACGTTATAATCCTCCTTTTTCTCTCCGAGATGATTTCCAAAGAAAAATCCACATCCTCCTGGACTTGAAATGATTTAGGCTTCGACTTTGATCTTTATAGCGTCCGCCTTTATCGCAATTTCGTGATTCAGATATCCCATGTGCCTTTGTGCCCCTGATCTCTCGATATGCGATGTGCGAAGGGTCCCACCAAGCTGTATTATCGCTTTATCGCACTTCGGCGTTTCTAACGATATTTTCTATATGGCTCATTTTCTTTCTGATGCGATTTACAAAGGGAAATCACATACACCCGGACTTGAAATCTCTTAAATAATGGTTCTGAGCTGCATCGCATCCGGTTCCTTTATCGCACTTTGGCGTATATGAGTGCTATCTCTTCTGAGCTTCGCGATCTGCGATATGCGATGAACGTCACATCGCATCGCATGTTCACCTCGCATCGCATTGCCACTTCATGGTATGCGATGAACTTCGCATCACCAATGTGCGATATTGCGTTGTGATACCACTTGTCCCTTCGCATCGGCACATCGCATCGCTTCTATCCATCGCATCGCAACTTTTCTCATACAATCTTCACCCCTCCAATCTTGCGATTTGCAATATGCAGGCCAGGTCCACGTCATCTCCATGTCATCGTGCCACGTCACCTTGCCACGTCATCGCCACATCACTTCCATGTCATCTTGCCATGTCATCTTGATTTATTTGCGATTTGTGGGGTCAAGTCCACGTTAGTTGCCACGTCACTTGCCACGTCATCCCCACGTCACTGCCACATCATCTCTTTTAATATCATCCATTTGTTTACACTGTCCCGCTCAGTGACACTGGTCCCACACCTTTTATCATTCTGCTCTTTATCTACTATTTGCTTTAAAACACAGCATTTCAACAAAAGTATTGGCCCCACATTATATATGGCACCAGACCTCAAAAGGCTCTCGCATTATTAACTTAGATTCACGGTACTACGAAGGCACTCCTTGGTACGAAAATATCATCGGGCTTGTGCTACCGTAGTGAATGACAACCGTCGATCTGCGGTCAATGCCCGATGGGCTGGTCAACTATCGAGGCACCCCCTTGGTTTAAATATCGGGTTGTTTGTGCCCCCGTGGTACCCTTGATCCCAGATCAATGGTTAACTGCGCTCATAAGATTCGTTGTTCAACTCTTTCGGAATGCATATCAAAACCTTCAGAAATTTTTAATTTAATTTTAAACAAAGGTTAAAATCCCCTCGGCAGTGTATTTCCGAACTTCAACCACTTTAATAAAACTCCATTGAAATATCATTAAACCTTCAGAAATATTAAATAACCTTCGAAATATTTAGACCTTTGGAAATAATTTTGAACTTCAAACCCTTAATAAAACTTCATTGCATACAATGTCGGGTTCATACCTTGTTTTAACTCCCATACAGCTTTTAACGCGAACTCTGTCGTATCTTCCACAGATCTAATCGGACGGCAATCGCGTTCAATCGACCCCAGAGCTTTATCACCCAAAAGCAATGTGAAATGGGTGGTATTGTGCTCCTGACATGTCTTAATATCATTCGATCGCATTCGAAATGGGAAAAACCACTCACAACTCAAAGGTTGTGCGACAACAGTGTCTGGTTTCCTTTAAAACCACTTAACCTGCAAACTCTGTTTAAATTGCGTTTGAAGCCAGATTTCAGTTTTAACTTTGATTTCTCTGGAACCTTCCTTCTGCATATTTACATAGAGGCTAATACACATTCAAATCCTCCTCCACTCCTTTACACAAAAGTTAAATCTACACACTTCACAATCTACAGAGAAAGATCATAAATTCAATGAATTCGAAGAGATGAACCCTTCGGGAAATTTTCCAGGTATCTACAGATACACAAAATTCTACAATTTATTAAAATAGAGGCCAAAATACTCACAATAAATTCTTCTATGGTTTAACCTCTATATTCAATTTCTGTGGTTCTTATCCATCGTTTTCCATTACAGTAAAACCCCAAATCGGTAGCCGCAACCCACTGATACATTAAACCCTGTGTGACATCTCTACAACAATTCCATCTGAATCTGATCTGCTCCCTTGTCTTGGTGTTGCTCCTTTGTGCTCCTTTGCCATCAATGAAAATATTTCCAACACATATATGTGGTCAGACATGCTTGCTAAAACTTCCAAGTTTTTGAAGGAGTTTTTTACATGATTGCGTACAGATTTAGCCTTTAGCACATCTTACCATCTACAGACGTATGGGCATACAATGAGGTTCAACAAGATATTGGAGGACATGTTGAGGATTTATGTGATGCATCAATAGAGGAGATGGGAGGAGTAGCTTTCGTCGATTGAGTTTTCTTACAACAATGGTTACCAGAAGTCACTGGGGATGAGTTTGTTTAAGGCATTATATGGGAAAAGTTGTAATACTCCCATCACTTGGAGTGATTTGGTGAACATGTTATTAATTAGACTGAACATTTTGGTAGAAATGGAAAATGAAATGCACGTAATCAAGAATACTTTAAAGGTACCACGGGATAGGAAGAAAACCCATGCAGATCATAGTAGTTTGTTTAAGGAGTTTTAGGTTGGAGAACATGTGTACTTGGGCATCAAGCCCAAGAAGATCTCCTTGTGGATTGGATTATGTGCCATGATGGCACCTCAGTATTTTGTACCTTTCAATATTTTTGAAAGGATTGGACCAGTATCCTATTGACTTGCACAACCTCCGAAAATAAAATTCCATTATGTTTTCTATGTGTCATTGCTTAATAAGTATGTTAAATATGTTTATCATGTGATTGGTTGGCTGTATTGCAGGTAGAGGCCAAAGGAGAATTCGAGTCGGAACTCCACTGTATTTTGTAGAGAGAGATGCTCATGCCCTAGAACTGAGAAATTGAGTAGGTTAAAGTACAGTGAAATCACATTGGGCCTGATGAAGTTATATGGGAGATGGGAAATCAGATGTGGGTTATGTATACTTCTCTATTATTTGGTTGAGAGAATGTTTTTGGTATATGTTTTGATGTGATTTTTTATTATATGTACATATGTATATGGATGTAAATACTGCTATGAGTTTTGTTATGAGGATCCAATAAGCGGTATGGGTGTCATGTCATTATGGTTACCATGTTATTATGTTTTCATGTTGGTTTTCTTCTCAACACGTTGATCATTGTAAATACTGCAACGAGATAAGTTATAAATCTCCATGGGAAGTATGTTTTCCTATCAACAATATTGTTGGTTATATGTGTCATTGAACACCAAGGACGGTGTTCTCCCACGGGGAAGGGTTATGTAACATCCCTGGTGAAGATTCCATGTAATGAAAGTTAATAGAGGAAAATAATAAACACCGTTATCGGACATTGATTGCAAGCTGAATGTTGGGAATAAAATTCTAGTGTGGGAGTTCATTTGGTTTATTATGGATAAGGAAATTGGAAAAGGAAATGGTAAAGGATTTGGAAAGGAAAAATATCATTTTTGGCAATTTATTTATGAAAATAATGGAAAATAGGAGAAAAACAAGGTGAAAGGTCACATGTTTCATGTGAGGAGGAAAATGAAGGAAAATAATGGAAAATTAAAGGAAGTAGAGACCTCGTTAATAAAAAGGCTTCTAAGGAACAATTAGTACCTTTTGTCAATCTAACCTTTTTTCAACTTAGCTTTGGATCTCTCTCTCTATTCTCTCTCTCTCACTCTTGGACACTTAGATATTCCTTGGAGCACTTCATCATTGAATCAATAAAAGAAAATAAGGCAAAGTGGAAGAAAATATCAAGAAAGGAAGAGCAAGATCAAGTAGCTACAATGAGGTTATTTGCAGGTATCAAGTTGCATGTATGATTTCCTTGCTAGTTTTGGCATGCATTGTTATGTATGTGTTTTATTGGTTCTCTTGTTATCATGGACATGGGTTTTTACAAGTGTGACATTGTTCTTCATCCTAGCCTTGCAATTTCCTGATAGGCATCGTGTGATGGGGTTCTCATGTTTTGGTTGATATGGATTGTCACATGGATTCAAAAATAAGTGAGGTGGTCTCTTAAAGAAATAAAACATGGCCTCGTGATCCCTGAATTAGACTATGGATTGTGGTAAAGCCTTGGCCTAGTGACCCATAAACCAAACTGTGGGTTATGGTAAAGCCGGATATTTTTTTATGTTATGTCAGTGGGCCTAGGAATCCTCAACTAGTGAATGGAGGGATATAGATTAAATCCTATAGGTTGGTTCCCTAGATCATTCCTATGAATCCTTGGCCAGTAAATGTCGGGATATATGGTAAAGCATGGAGGGTGGAGTCTTGATTAGGCCTAGGAATCATGACTGGTGAATGGTGGGATATCTGGTAAAGCCTAGAGACTAGGGGTCAAGAAAAATCCTCATGGTGTAGGTGGAGAAATCTGGTGGTATCCATGATTTTTTATGGCATAGTGATCTGATGGGGATTGTGGTAACATGTAGTTATATTAATGAGGGTGAGATGGTTTATCATAGGGAAGACCTGATTGATTTTTGGTTATGAGTATGACATTCGTTCTTGGAATATGCCACAGTGGTGTTTGGATGAAATAAATGATTGGATGAAAGAAATATTTGGTTCAACCAATCTATGGTCAGGTGGTACATGGAAGTCCCAATCTTGTGTAATATTCCTAAACAAGAAAAGCAACAATATAGCACACAATAATGGAAAGTAGCAACAAATGTATACACATTACATATGAGCCAAATATAGATCCATTGTATTAAGTGTATCAACAACAAATGTATTCAAAATATTGGAGAACAAACCCCTCAAGCTAGGTAAGAGAAGCTTCCAACAAAAAGAAGCACCAAAACATAAGATGCAACTACTACACAAAACACTAAAGCTCATACAACACAATTTTAGTGACTAATACTATAGCTAGAAATTATAAATATATGGATATTTTAATACAATGCTCATACAAGGCTAAAAATGGAGATCTATGCTCCTCAACACTTTTCCTAGATAACCAGGAAGGGTTTCTGGAAATACATAAAAATACAAGTGGTGATCTAAAGCCCTAGGGCTGAAGATTCACTGCAAATGAAGCACATAGAGGAGGTGGCTGAAACTGATGTAGATCTGAAAGGAAATCCTCCACTAGACTCTCTCAATGAAGGGTTGATCCCTGTGATGAAGATCTATCCTCCCAAATGTGGCATTGAACCCTCCTTTGGATCTGCTCAATAAAATAACGCAGTTTGAAAGTGAAACTTCGTTGTAGGAGATGGTGATGCCTTGGCCTGATGCAAAAATATAATATGAAGCACATGGACCTTCCTTACTGATCTCCCAATGAAAAGAAACCTTCCTCCACTAAAGACAAGCTCATAAATTTCCCAATGAAACCCTCGCTGCACCCTGCAACACGGCACAACTCTAAAAAGAAACCCTGTTGTACAAGAAAGATATAGCTTGGCCAAATTCTGGAATGTGGAAATAATTCTCAAGAACTTCTCATAAGTAGGCACTCGACGTCCCCTGAGGATGAAGGTGGAATTCCTGCTCGGGAACACCCTTGTGTTAAACAACATTGCAATCTTAGTGAAACAGTTGAAGAGAGCCACAAGTCATAACAGACCATAAGAAAATAATAATCAAACTTTCCTTCTATGGCTGCCATCCCTTTCCTTATATGATTTGTGTTCCTTCTCACCTTGGGCACTACTCATTAAAGCCACTACTTCCATGCATGGAATCTCCCTCCAAAACTATGTTGTCCCTCAATGAATGTCCACTCCTCCATACCAGCGTTGTTGATTTGGTCAAAGTTGACCCAGTCTACATGCTCCATCCCCTATTCACACATAAGGGATCTTAATCCAAATACTCATATGACCCCCATTCACATTAGGAGTGATTTTATTCCTACTAAGGAGATTTATGGGTCTCCCTACCCTCTTATTCTTCTAACTAGGAGACAAAAATCAAAATTTAATATTCCAATTAGATGCATGCTAATTTAGGAATATTACAATCCTCCCCTCCCAAATGTTGCTTGTCCTCAACCAACTGCAAGGATATAAATAAAAAATATAAGGAACCTTCATTCCCATGTGGAGCTCCAATCCCTAAGCTATCATCCATACAAAATCAGTCACCCTCCAAAGTAGTAACTCATGGAAAAATATCTCCCAAATGTTCATGAGATGTATCTCCCAAAGGCTCACCTCATAAGGAAACAAGTGATCTACTATAGCAACCATATAATATCCAATGCTCACCCTGAACCATGAAACATAAGAAGTGTGGAGAGTCTCATTCCCAATGGACACATCCAACCTATGTGTCATCCCTCCAATAATGCCCACAACAATGATAAGGACATCATCAACATATGGGATCATAATCAGAGTCATGCTCGTTGCCATGTGCAATATCGGAGAAGGAAAATGGTCCGTCAAGTGCAACCAACACAGTTTGACTCCCAACTGCATCAAAATATGGCATGATGGGTGGTTTCCCAACCACTTTCTTGCTGCCCCAATCTTCTGACATGCTTGGAGAAGGTGTATGGTGTGAGGTGCAATGTGAGCACACCCTGAATAAGATATCATCTCCCCAACATATCTTAGGGAGTGGCCATCGCCATCACTGCTTATGGCCCCAAATGTACCATGAGGTCTATAAGAAAGAATTCCCCCTCTTGGAGAAATGACCTGTACATGGATGGCAAAGAAACACAAGCACATAGTAAGTGAATAATGATGCACATAAACACAATACTTACCATGTATATTGAAAAATTTGGTGAAGTGGCTCATAGATGGACCTCTTATCATCCCCAATGAGGAAGGAAGTGGATGTGTTAACTCTATCAAAGAGTTATGTCCCTCCTCTAAACAATCCATGCATCACCTCATGTGATGGTGCATCTCCTCTTTGATTCCTTCCCAAGTGAATCCCTCCATATCAGTACGGTATGTCCTCATGAAATCAATGTGACTAGAAAGAAAATCCTCATGTTCTACATGCCAATCCTTCTTCTTGTGCTTGGAGGTCCAAGTCAAGAATATCATATCCTGGTAGTAGATGTCTCCATCCACCACTCTTGAATCATTGTGCAAGGTATGGGAGGAAATCATCCCATACTCTCCCAAGAGTAACCAGAGAAAAAATAGCTCTAGATGCCTCCTCATATCTCCATCATATAGACCATGGAGTGAAACAATGACGATTGACATAAGAAATGTCACATCACCTTGATGCAACCCAACTCCTTGCTGCCACATGATGCAAGTTTCATGCCTTTTCCCAGCCAATAACATACCCTTTGAAATAGGATATGTCACATGTTGGCCAAACTCTTTCAAGAGTAGCCAGTGCAGCCATGCCTCCTATTGCCCTGTGTCATAGATCTGCAAGTGGCTCACCAACCCCTTTCTCATCATCATCACCAATACATCCAACTATGGGTGTCTTGCATCTTGCTCCAAATTGGTATCCATCCAATGGAGAATACCATCCTCCCAAATCATATCACTATATATACACTTCATGGGATATTGAAGCGCAACCTTCTGGAGATCTCCATATGAAGACCACTCATCAATGACCATGTTGAACCCATAAGGATCCAAGTATGCTGAAGGAAAAGTCTTCTCATTGATTTGTGAAGTGCTCATCAAGAAAGATCCATCATAGTAGTGGAAGATAAGATGTCTCTCTTCAACCATCTTCCTATCCCTTGCTACACATGTAGAATGGTCATTGGAATGCTCCAATAATGGGTCGGCCCCTAACTCATCAATGATGCTTAATGACAACGCTACTAATATCCATGATGGTGCCTCTTCTGTCTCATGATCATGCACAATGTTGAACATACAGTCCTGCATTGGATTTTCCAGGACAATACTCATCCTCTCCTCCAAAAATCTACACTCTAACCCCAAGAGTTATGTTCAGCTCAAAAATGACATACTAGGATGAATGTATATCTCCTCCTTAATCATGTCAAGGGTCCTCTGTGCAATGATAGTCTGCTTCTCCAAATCAGTAGTGTGTCTTGAACCTAGGTCATGCAATGGCATGTCCTCACAACCTTCCATATGATGTGCTAAAATAATAGAAAGTGGAGACATTTGCATACCATGGTTTAGCTTGGGAACATCTTGTACTACTATAAGGGTTCCTCCCACTGGTGCGATTACTTCCCCAACTGTTGGTGATGATTGATGCTCCTATATTGTTGCACCAACGCTGGTATGAGTCTCATCCTCCTCGTGCATCTCCTGAACAATGCATGGGACTCTAAATGTCAAGAGATCAAGACCACTTTGCAAAGGTGCAAGTGTTCCTTCTCCTGATGCAAGTATCCCTGCAACAAGTGGTGGTGGAAGTTTCTTTTCTTCTGGTTTATTCTTGTCAACCTTCTTGATCAAAATTTGAGTAAAATATGCATAAGTGGTCACTCTGGAATGATTCAAATCACTGAACCACCGAATGTTTACTTCACCCTAAAGGTGCAGCACTGCAATCTCAACAGCTTCTCTTTCCACTACTGGATGTAGCATGAAGAATGTATTTAACTTTCTCCTCCAAGCCTTTGATGTACACGTGGATGACCCATCAAAATTACATAATAGGAATATATTGTGTTTCATTCTTCCATTGTTTCACGGTCTTCGTTCTTCTTTGATCTGGATAAACTATTGGAGAGTTAGATTCTCCTCGAAAGCCCTTGATTGAGATTTCTATTCTGCAAGATACTCAGTTAGAATCTCATGATCTGAATTTCATCCATGTCTTTCACCTTCCTCTTTAAAGAAAGTGGATACAGTGTGTTGATTTAGAGTTCTATGCAATACTGGTTTTCTCTTCCACAGATAGGAAGTGCATGGACCTTCCTCATCTTGAAATCCTCTAGAGGTCTCAATGCATTTCTCTATTATCATTTTCTTGACCTCCTTGGAGAGGCCCTTCATAGATCTAAAAAGAGAATATACAAAGCTCATTTCTTTCATCATTTTTTATCTCTTCTTATTCTTCTCACTCTTATGATAGCATAATGGATGAGATCCACAGTCTCAACCAAGATTATGCTCTGATACCACTGTAATATTCCTAAACAGGAAAAGCAGTAATATAGCACACAATAATGGAAAGTAGCAGCAAATGTCTACACATTACATATGAGCCAAAGATAGATCCATTGTATTAAGTGTATCATCAACAAAAGTATACAAAATCTTGGAGAACAGACCCCTCAAGCTATGTAAGAGAAGCCTCCCACAACAAGAAGCACCAAAACATAAGATGCAACTGCTACACAAAACACTAAAGCTCATACAGTGCAATTTTAGTGACTAATACTGCAGCTGGAAATTATAAATATATGGATCTGTTAATACAATGCTCATACAAGGCTAAAAATGGAGATCTATACTCCTCAACACTTTTCCTAGATAACCGAGGAAGGGTTTCTGGAAATACACAAAAATAAAAGTGGTGATCGAAATCCCTAGGGCTGAAGATTCACTGCAACTAAAGCACATATAGGAGGTGATTGAAACTGATGTAGATATGAAAGGCACTCCTCCACTAGACTCTCTCAATGAAGGGATGATCCCTCCAATGAATAATTATCCTCCCAAATGTGGCATTGAACCCTCCTTTGGATATGCTCAATAAAATAACACAGTTGGAGAGTGAAACTGTGCTGTAGGATATCGTGATGCCTTGGATTGATGCCAAAATATAATATGAAGCATAGGGACCTTCATTACTAATCTCCCAATGGAAATAAGCCTTCCACCTCTTAAGACAAGCTCAGAAATGGCCCAATGAAACCCTCCACTGCTGCACCCTACAACACAACACAACTCTAAATAGAAACTGCGCTGTAGAAGAAAGTTGTAGCTTGGAAAAATGCCAAAATGTGGAAATCATTCTCACGAAATTCTCCTGAGTAGGAATTTGAAGTCCCGCAAGGATGAAGGTGGGATTCTCGCTCGGGAACACTCCTGTGCTAAACAACACTGCAATCTTAGCTAAATAGCTGAAGAGAGCCACAAATCATAACAAACCATAGACAAATAATAATAAAACATGCCTTCTATGGCTGCCATCCTCTTCGTTATATGATTTGTGTGCCTTCTGACCTTGGGCCCCACTCATTAAGCCACTACTTCTATGCATGGAATCTCCCTCCAAAATTGCACTGTCCCTGAATGAATGTCCACTCCTACATACCAACGTTGTTGATTTGGTCAAAGTTGACCCAGTCTACATGCTCCATCCCCTATTCACACATAAGGGAGCTTAATCCAGCTACTTAGATGGCCCTCATTCACATTAGGAGTGATTTTATTCCTACTAAGGAGATTTATGGGTCTCCCTACCCTCTTATTCTTCTAACTAGGAGGCAAAAATAAAAATTTAATATTCCAATTAGCTGTGTGCTAATTTAGGAATATTACATCTTGGTTGGCTTTTGCATTCATTAATATAATTTCATTTACTCGGTATTTTATGTGCAAATGTACTAGCTCATATGTGGCATTTATGGTTGTTGTATTCTTCGTAGTTCTATTGTTTATATGTTGGTTATGAGCATGTTTCAGGTTTTGACTTGTAATTGAATGAAAAATGAATATATGACCTAATACATAATAATGCAACTAATGTGATAAGGAATCCATGCATCTTAGTGATTCTCAGATAAGTATGATACACCTATGCTCATATCTCTTGTTATAAACTTTAGAATGCATATTTGTGACATGTTTGACGAAATTATTGTCATGGATAGTAGGGGTCCTATCAATTCATTGATCAAACATTTGCATTAGTACATTTTTCTTAGTGTTATTTATCATTCATAAAGTTTTCATGGAGTTCTTGGTAGTGGCTTGAGTCCCGGCCATAAAACGTGGCACAAAATTTGGGGTCGTTGGCATAGAAATGGCTAAAAAGATGTCTAAAGTAACTTGATTTCACTTGTTGTGGGAGCAACCAAAGGCCTAAATTCACATTCATAGATTTTCAAGGGGGCGACTTGGGTCTTATATCAGTGAAAAGTTAAGTTACCTCAGGGTTTGGTCACATGGAAAGATTGGTTGGATCCTGGAGGTTTTGTAGCATGTGTGGAAGGTCAGTTTGGTTTTGTTTCGTTGGTTTTTCTTCCTTAACTGTTCATGGGGAGTTGAATCACATCATAGTATCCTCTCATCACATTTTTATCCCAGTGGACAGGTTATCTTGGGTAAATGTGGGAGCAAGCTATTAAATATAATTTGGTAGAAAATTTTAAATTAGCCTTAATATGGATTCACCCCCTATTAGAATTAACATTGTTTCCAACACAATAGTTGGGGCATTATAAAAGATGTAATGAATTAAATAATTATTGATACTCCTTTGATCATTCAATTTTGGAACGAGATAATGTTGTTGATTAGATCCAATAACCATTAATTAATTTGAAAAAAGATTAAAGGGATGTATTGATGAACCCATTATCTATGAGCTAAGTTTTTATGCTCACGATTTTCCTTTGAAAGGCTTCTCGGTGTTCTTGCAATTGAATATCTTGTGAGCTAATAACCTAATTTCAAGCACACTCTTCATTGGAAACAATGTTTTTAGGGATGAAATCAAGAAATGAATGAGAAATATTAGTTTAATCACACAAACAAAATCCATAATTAGGGTTTTCAAGAGATTGAATAGCCATGAATTGAGGAAAAAATTGAGATAAGTAGAGAACTAATTGCTCCCCATTATGGTTGCCAAAATATTGCTGATCAAGGAGAGTTTCTTAAACATCTCTCAACCAACCCCTCAGATCGCACTAGGGAGAATGCGATAATGGGACAGGTCTACCTAGAAATTTACACCCTAATATTGTGACCAATTTTAAAGAGAATTTACAAGTTTCCTAGGGTAAAAGAAAACTATATACAAGGGATTTGAACAGAAATTGAATCTAAAATTTAATATTTACAAAAGGTTGCTAAATTTCAAAATGATTTTGAAATAAAAGTCTGCACATTGAAAAATAATCAAAAAAAAAAAATTAAACATTAGACATAAGGAACAACAAACTAATCAGTAATTATGAACCTTTTAAGCATAAAAAATAAACTTTAGAGCCTCATTTGCATTAGATTTATAAATTAAAGAGGATAAACTACTAATAAAAATGGAAATTTATGCGAGAAGCATGCACAACAAATATAGAGAAAAAATAGGTCGATCTATTTATTAATTGTCTACAAGTACAACAAAATTAAAAGAAATATTTCTGTGAAGAATCTTGACCATATTAGATTATAAACATTTGTAATGTAAAGAATTCATATACAGAAGTCCTAATAAGAAAATAAATTATGAGAAAACCTTCAAACACCTTCAGATGATTTGATGTAATAATATACATGTTGTTTCTCTACAAGATTAATGATTGCTAGCACTAGTTAAATAAAAACTAGACCTTCAAATAGAAAATAAAATTATTGGAATTCAATTTACATATAAGGATATTTCGAATGTTTGAGTGGAGTTTCTCATTTGACTATATCTTCTCTTCAAAAATGATATTCTACAACCTTTTGGTTTAGTTTCTTGTAACACAAAAAATATCGAAATTATAAGGAAGGAGTGACAACATAAAACTTAATGAATGCCTCTCATTGCAGTATTATCTTCTTTCCCTTCATAGGTACTCTTCCTCTTTTATGCCTCCTCAAAGAAGTTTGGAAATTGAACCACCTTTGGGGTTCATTGTGTTTTATTTTCTAATCAAATGTTGATTAGAATATGAGGATGGGGTGTTTGAATGGAAATTGAAATCAAATTAAGTTTATAAATAATTATATTTAAACTTGTTAGTAGTTGGGAGATACAATGGAGTTGTTGGCATTCCCTTAACTGAACGTAATTGTTGTGGTTGAATGATTTTTTTCCAGCGATCATTGGAAGGGACTACAATTAGCATTGAAATATGAGGTGGCACTAGGATACCAATAATATGCCTATTATGGATAAAAGGCTACAAAGGTTGAGCAACAAGTTGGACAATTAAATTTACAATGCCAGTTTGAAGAAGTTGCCTCAATTCTTCTGATGATGATGATGGTTAACGTCCACTGAGACCAAACTTGGTCTATCAGACCAATAATTTTCTTAGTTCTTAACTGTCTAGCTTCTCGTCTTTGTTGGTGAGATTGGTGTTGTAGCTTTCTTTTTCTTCTCTATGGTCTTCCAACTTCCTTTATCTTGCAACTCCTTTATCTCTTCGGATCCTTGGGACACTGGTGTCTTATCTTCAGGATCTGGGAGATCTGCTTTGCTGCTAAATGAAAATTTCCTTTGTGTGGTATTCGAATCCTCATAATTGTTGATGCTTGGAAGGCTGTCGAGTTCTAAATCACCACAAAAATGAATAGAAATTGTATGCCTTCCACCCCTTCTTATCCCCATTCCTCTATCTCTATTATTTTTTTCCCTTCCTCTATTTTTACTATAAAAGATCATGTTGTAAAAGAAACATCATGTAAGTCATGAGAAAATAAAATATCACGGTATAAATAAATCCACGTTCAATTGGGGAAAGAAATTGGTATGGAGAGGGGTAATTGCTTAATGCATCATCATAACGCATGTACAATCGATGGAAATATCTACATAATATTGTAACAGCGATGATATCCAAGATGGTTCAGGGCCTCCTTTGAATTTATAAAGGTGTGATATATAACACTAATGAACAAGCAAGAGTGTCTCGGCTAAAAAAGAGATCTTGACCGATCGATTGATATTATAAACAGTTCGTGGAATCAAAGACGTATATATTATTTAGACATATAGTGGGATTCTTTGGCAACAATGGAAGGGTTATATATTTTTTATTGTTAAAATTCATGTAACATAGGTATGAACTATGGTCAAGTAAGATATCAGTGATTGGACATGTAGCCACCCCTTTTGCATTATTTAAATAGAAACATGTTATATAATCAAGATTTCTCCGGTAGGAAAAGAGACGAGGTTGTCAAAAGTTGCATGAATGTAAGAAACTTGTTTTTCTTGCACCGTGAAAAGAAAACACTAGATTAGTGCCATAATAGCATTGAAGCGGTCTTGTTTTTTGCCTGTGGAAAAGAATAGACAATACGCTCGGTTTCACATTGTAGGAATGACTTATTATTATGGAGAGCCGGTAGAACATAGGTTAAGTAAAAGATAATGATAAACTTTGATTATATGAAAACCTTGTGGAAGAACAGGGAGAGAGTGGTAAAACTCGATTTAAATTTGACCTATTAGAAACTAAAATAAGTTTACTTGTCTTTAGGCTTACCAAGTGGTTTTGCACACCAAAGAAAAGTTACCTAGTGGTTCCGAATACTTTTCTTTTTCTTCAGCCTTTTTTAATAGCTTTTAACATTAATTTGAGACAATTTGACATGGAAAAATTGAATAAAGAGAAAATTTTAAAGATAAAAGTTTTCTTAAAGTTTAATAATTTTTGAAAATCTTACTAATCTTTAATGTTTAGATTTCTAATTATTTTATATTAAACAATATCAAATATAAACCATTTTAAGAAAATTAGCAATTTTTTTTTAAAACATGAGATTCTTGAATATTAGCTCTCACACTTTTCTCGAATATAGGATGGCTAGACACATACAATGTCCTTGAATGTTCCGGGTCAAAGAGAAAGATGACACGCAGTGATCGAATTTCAAAGATTAGTGGAGAGTAGATGACGGGAGTAATGGCGAGTGCCAGCATGGGCGGTTACATTTTCAAGACAATCAAACCCCAAATTTCATGTAGGATCCACAATAATATTGACATCTGGTAATCACAAGTGAGAGGGTACCATAAAATCAACTTTTACGTGGTTGAGTGAGGTGCTGGAACAGCTCTTAATCGATAATTAAAATGGCTTAGATGACTTGTAATATCCCGCCGACGAAACAAGGGACGGCTTAATGTGGCATTTAAAACCAATATCAGGTAAATATTATGTGACGGACCAGAGATGATAAGCGAAATAAACAACAAAGCTCTGATGCCATGGAAGCCAATACACGTAGAATGGCACGACAATGATCTCCTACCAGATCCTTGGGTTAGAAAAACGTATGTACTTTCAACTTCTTCAGTCGATTCACTTATCACATATTAACCTAAGTGTATCATGCCACCTTAATTTTACGTTATAACCTACAACATGACCTTAATTTTATGTTATAACCTACAACATGAGCTATGTAATCTTTATTCAATAATATAATAATATAAACAATATCTTGTCCTTGTAAAAATAAGTATCACACAAAACAATGTCATCCTTTATTGTGCATGGGAATTATAAATCTACGACCATAAGACTATATAAAGTGTTTTGGATCTATTCAAAACCTTTCATAAATAATTAAAATATACGATGTCTCAACCACATGAAATAAAACAATATAGCATGAATGTGAATTCACATTGGAAGCACTTTAATTAGAGTGGTCACTATATGATTGGAATGTAAGACAACCAAATTTCAACCCTTATTCTTATTCTTGTGCTTAGTGGAAACTTAGCTTATTTGGAAACTTTGGATATATATATATATATATATATATATATATAACCCGTCTTTAAAAGATAGTTAAGATTTAAATGTGAAAGAAAACCTTATTCGTCATTTTCTCATATTGCATAAACGTTTTGTGTGATTGTCTTAAGGTATGGTCTCACTTACATGTTTCCTTTTATTGTTATATATATATTTTAATTTGTATTTAATTTATTGGTTAGGGAAACACTGAAGATAATCACAATGGTTTGCTAATTTTTTATTATTAAAGTAAGTCAACAAATATATATGAAATTCTTTCATATATGTGTATTTATAGAAGTAGATTTTTATACATGTACATATATGAAATTCAACTTTCAAATATGTGCACAAATGCATATATATGGAGTTTGATTTCCATATATGAACATTTATGAATGCATGGTTCCATAAATTTACATATAAGAAATACAAACTTCTATAAATGCACATATACCAAAGTTTGTTTTTGTAAATGCACATAGCAAAACATGGGAAGGGGATAAAAAATATGTATTAAAATAAGAGTATTGTATTAGTACAACCAATATCAATCTAAATTCCTTGCACACACTTTAAAGGAGGACTAACATAACAGTACAAAATGAATCTTCATTATCAAAAAAGCATAGCTATGAGCTAACCCCACTAACAAAAACTAGTTCCAATGGACTCATGCATACTCTGCACGTGCTTATAGAGATCTGAGGAAAAGTCTCTAAAATTTTTCATCTTTAATACTCACTAGTACTAGTTGTTTTCTTGGATGGAGTAATTTTATTTGGCTGGGACTACAAGTAATATAATTCATTAGAAGGTTTGGAAGAATAGCAATCATTAGAATCCAAAAAATACCACATGCCCTTGAACAAGGTAACTTCTTGGAAAAAGTGCGTTATGAGGAGAGTACTTTGTTATAAAATTTACGCTGTAAACAAAGACATTAAGTGTGTAAGGTTTGATTTAAAGCCAAAACTCCTATATCTAATTTGTGTCAATTCCTAACAACTAAAATATTAGATTGGAATAAACTACAGTTTGATTTAAAGCGAAAATGACTATATCATTTTTGTGGCATTTTGTATCAAATAAAATACTAACTTGGAATAACTTACATATTAGATGTTGGATGAATCTTAGCATGTGTTTGTTCATTGAATACCAATTTTGTAAACCAGTCAGAGATGTAGTGAAGAAATTAGTGGCAAAGTGAATTGATGATAAAGAGGTGTGTGAACATCAAGCCCTTCCAATAGTGATTCTCTATTTAATATTGATCACAAGGAAAATTTAGCAATTTTATAAATTGTGCCCTTACCCACCTCGAATCTTACATCTGGGAAAATACATTTATGTTGGTCTTATAAGGACTAGGAATGCGAGAAGAATATGGAAATTATAAAGGTATCCAAATACAACACCTATCGATGGTGCTTTGATGGAAACTCGAAGGGTAACCTAAGTTCATGTGGAGTGAGAGGATACTTTGATTTTTTGAAACTCACTTAATGCCTTTTTATTATGGATTGGGTATCAGCACAAACAATTGGGAAGAATTCATAGTCTCATTCCATCTAATGGCACCAAAAAAGGAAAGGACTGTGGATGGGTTGGAGGTGTTAGGGGTCTAAAAATATTGATGAAATGGATATATAAATAGAGCATTTTGAAATGAAAATATCTTAATGAAAGATGCTACCAATGAAGTAATTGACTGCAAGGCTATTTTCACAAAACAAGTTTTTTTTTTATGAATTCATGGATAACAAACCATGTAACAACAACAGTAGTAAATTCTTAGGAAGGTCTCCTAGTATTATGAATTTACAAGGAGATGAGGCTTCCTCTCTACCTCACATGTCATGCTTTGTTTCTTTTGCATTCCTGGGATTGCTTTGTTTCTTTTGCATTCCCCAATGTTAGGATTATTAAGAGAAATTTTTAGTCCTTTTTAAGAAATAAAAATATCTTAACATGCCATCAATCTATTTTTACTATTATAAAATTTACCATTATTTATTTATTTTTAAAATAATATACATTGTAATTTTCTAAAATTTACCATTATCTATTTATTTTTAAAATAAAATGCAATATAATTTTCTGATATATAATTACTCTAAATATAAATAAATATATAATTATTATTATTATAATTAAAATTAATATTTTTAACTTTAATATTTTTTAGTCTTTTTAAAAAGTAAAGGTATCTTAACATACCATCAATCTATTTTGAGTATTATAAAATTTAATCAATCCTAACTAAATAAACCCATCAATAATATTAATCATAACTAAATTAACCAATCAATAATATTAACCAAAACCAATGCATTGTCATCATCTTAATACTAGTAAGAATTAAAAATCCCATAAAATTGTGCATTTTGGTTTTCATTTGTACTTATTGGTTTTCATTTAAAAAGGGTTTGTAGTGTGATTTTTTACCATGTATATTGTTTATATAGAGTGTATTGGGCGTTATTTTATAATGTGTTTGTAATGGATTTATTTAATCATTATTTTAGTATTCTAGATTCATTTTAATTTTTTGATAGGATGAAATTTTTTAAGGTAATTTATTTTATTTTTTTATTTTTTTTTATTTTTTTTTGTCATTTGGTAGACGTGAAGTTAGATCAATCTAAACTGATTTAACTATTAATTTTTAAATTAACTACATTAAAAATTATTATGAGAAAAAAACATAAATTATAAAATTTTATATTTATTTTATATTTATAAAATCAAAATGTTAAACATTATCATATCTTTCTATATACATTGAAACTATTATAATTTTATAATTTAAAAAATATTTTTAAAGATATAAATAAATTTACTAGATTCCAAACAAAGTTAGATTAATAAATATTTACTAGATTCCAAACAAAGCTAGATTACGTATTTGGTCTGCGAAAAAATTGAATCAAACCCAAACAAAACACCCTTTTCACTTTGGAAGATTTTATGATAATTAAACTTAAAAACCCCCTATCGGAAAGATGTCATGATAATTGAACTTAAAAACCCTGTGTCAGCTTATTATGATAATTGAACTTTAAAGCACTGTCTCAGTTTGTCCACTATGAAGAAAACTATGCTGATAGCATAACACCGTAGTCTAAAAAATTAACATAGTGGCTCAGAATCTGGCAGAGATTTTGAAAAAATCCAGGAAAGATTTTATCATAATCTTGTTTACAGTTGTTAAATTTCATTATTTTGGGTGTCCTAGGGGTTTTTTATAGTACTGAATCCATTTCCACTCTAAAAAATGGATTCCAAACACTACAACTACCTCATTTTTTGAATTTTACTGAACCAGATTCCGACAAAAACCTGTCGTCCGAGCTATTCTGTTGCCTAGGAAGACAACCTCATAGCATAACGTCCTAAATGAAGTAGCGGTTGGGCAGTGAATAGATGAATAGGGATAGCCGCGATCAACACTTAGGTCCCACATAAATAGTGATCAACACTTAGGTCCCACATTAATTGGATTTTCCAGTGAAAAATTCAAACGATTCACTTGAACTTATAAACATCGATTCTCTCTTCGGGACTTCTGCTGAGTTTAATTTATTTCAAAACACTTATTGATACTAACAAGAGCCACATGACCTGTATGTGGGTGCTATGTAGCAAACAGAGAGGCCACTAGGGCACCATGTGGAGGGAAATTTGTCCACCCCACGCGCTCGCACATGGTTGGTTGTCCAGCATTAAATTCCACAGGGTTGTCATGAATTCGCACTCCACCACCTTCAATTCGACTTCCTCCCGCTGCAGAGCATTTAGAGCCCTCGAGTCCAGCACCATGGCTATTAAGCCCACCTCCCACGTCCATTAGGCCTCCATTCGGCTCTCGCTTCTGCTTTCTCTGCATGCTTCATGTTCGGCCTCTCAACCTCTGGCTCTTAGCCCTCCTCAGCCCTTTTATAGTCTCCCCTCGGTGTTTTCTGGTAGAGGAAACTCCTCTCTGGTGTTTTCAAGCGCTCCCTCCTTGTCCTGCACTTCCGCTCCTCTGCCTAACATGCCTCAACGTCACCATATGCGATGTCGCAGAGCTGGAGGTCGAGGACTTCCTACCAAACCACCACTTTTGCAGGCCATGGGAAGAGAACTGAATCTCTCTGTTGTCTGGGAGGAACCATGTAGGCTTGACCCTATCGATCTCTCTACCCAATTATCTTTGCAGCTCCCTATTTCCCCTTTGGCCTCCTCCAACATTCGGCCCAAGAAATGTCTGCATAAGTCGACCATCCTGCCTATGCTGGCCTTCATCCCTCGAAAGATGAAGGCTCTCCTTGTGCAAAGCGCCTTCAACATCAGCCACTACACCGGTATTTACTTGAATTCCAGCGATGGGCACATCTCTAATAGTGACACTGAAGACAAGGTTGAGGATAGCAGTCAGCTTGCGTCCACCTGCAATCAAATAGACACTCCAGGGTCACCACGGATTCAGGCTACCATCCAAGCGGTGCTCAAAAAAGAGACGACTCCTTCTATGACTCTAGGATTGAGGAGGAAGAACCCATCTCCAGCAAGAAGAATGATGTTCTTCACCAGCCTCATTTGTAGGGATCTCTTCCTTTTTACCAGTTTTTTTGAAGCGCTCTATAGTTCATACATGTTTTGGATGACTTGGCTTTTAGGCTTCAGTTTAAACTTCAATACTGGGTATGCTGGTTTCCCGTTCAGGGAAGCATTATTTTTGTGCTACTGGTGGACTGGTTTCCCCAGCTAGGGCAGTTCGTTCTCTAGTTGTCCGTTCTCTAGCATCAAACTCTTGATACTTCCCTCTGGAATTGGCTTTGTGCTACTGGTGGACTGGTTTCCCCAGCTAGGGCAATCTGTTCTCTAGTTGTCCGTTCTCTAGCATCAAACTCTTGATACTTCCCTCTAGAATTGGCTTTCCAAGCCCAGAGGAAGAGATATGTAATTTTTTGCCATGTATGATATAATAGCAATAGTCTAACTTAGAAAAAAAAACAAGAGCCACATCAGTGGCCGAAGTCCTTGGGCCATTTACCTATGACTTTACTGCTTTCTTTGGTCAATTGAATATACTCATTATTAATTAATATGTTTCTTGGTCAATTGAATATACTCATTATCATATACTCATTATTAATTAATATGTTTCTTGAGAAAAAGACCAATGCCAAAGACGAAAAGGGGATATGGTATAAAAAAATACCAGTTGACTAAAAGGAAATATGGAAGAACAAAAGACCAATACCAATTGGTGAGTTATAGTAAAACAATTTACATCTTCTACCAGAACCTGATCCAGGGATCAGGTTATGAATGCATGAATTATATAATTATATAATGGTGAGAAAAATCACAAATCACCTTATTAAAACCATTTGATAACAAATAAAAACAAATCACCTTATTTTGATAAAAATAAAACCAAAACCAGTTGATGACAAATAAAACCAAAATTAATATTTTTAGTATAAGGTACAACATCACCACAATATTCACATTGTTGGTAAAAATTAACTTAAAAATAACGTCACAATATTATCTGTTTGTCAGTTTAAAAGGTATTGGAAAACTTGGTGGATGCATTCCAACCCTTTGAGTGTGCTTTATAATTTTAGCCCTTGCCTTTTGAGGATGCAATGTCACAGAAAAATATATGCCCCTTGCAATGAAACTCTGCATTTATGGCGAAACGACAGAAAGAGCGGGTTACACTTTTGTGAGAATCGGGGGCCGAAATTTTTTTTCGGTAATAGTTCGGCCGAACTTCTTATAAAGTTCGGCGAGACTGCGTAATCTTTGTTGATTCCGTTAATATTGACGACACACAGACGGCGCGGGCAAACAGAATTTTTGCCGGAGATTGGAAAACCGGCAACAAAAGTTCGGCCGAACTCTTAACAAAAGTTCGGCCGAACTTTTACTTTTAAAATAGTTTGGCCGAACTAATTCCTATAAATAAATCGCCCGCGAAGACTGTTCTTTTACCTGTTTCATTATTCCCGCGAATTTGTGTTTCTAGCTGCTCCCTTCAGCGCTGCTGCTGTTCGCGCGTTCTGGCTGCTCCGTTCAGTGCTGCTGCTCCTCTCGTCGGCCGAACTAATTCATCGGGTATGTTATACGAAAACCAGGGTCCTATAATTACCATATGAAATTTGGATTCCATTGTGGCATCAACCCTGTAATGATGGTTTCATCGGATCAGCCCTATTATAATAGTTTTAGAAAAACATATTGCAAGATGAAAATGTGGATTCCATTGCTGGATCAACCATGTTATGATAATTTCATTGGAGAAAATAGGGATATAAATGTCGCCAAAATATATTTCACCAAGGATTTCTCTTAAAATTGAGATCTTCCCATCTTTAATCATCACATCTTCATCGAGCTTTTCGGCTTTCTTTTCGAGTTATTCTATTTATTTAAAGCATCTGTGCCATTCATTTTCTAAATCATTAATTTTCTCATTTTTTGCTTTCAGCTCAAATTCCAAACCTGCCACATTGTGGTTTGCATTGCCAAGCAGCTTCTACAGCCTTTCCAGTTCATTCTTAGAAATTTCCTAACTTCTTTGTAATGTTTCAGCTTCTTCCTTTAGTTGTTCCACTTGAAGCAAATTTTATCCCAAAAATATGCACCTTAAATTTTGGGTTTTAGCTCTTCTTGCACCTCTCTCAATTGCTGCTCATTGGATGAGTACGATGACTAAATCTCTTCATGATCTAGCAACCAAGTTGAACCGATATTTTCCATGTTTTGTAGTTCACTGCAAGGCATAGACGCAGTACTCACACTTTAACAGTTGTTCTTGGATGGAGCAATATTGACAAAATCCAATGGCAAGAATTTCCTTCCCAATCTTAGATAGGAAACATAATTATGTAGTAATTATATTATTAAAAATATTATTTAATATGTTTAATGGCATCATTGTTGTGTGTAAAATGTGTTTGATTTCTAAAATTTGGTTTATTTGTATGTTATAAATTTTAGTTAGTATAAGATATGGTTTTTTTTTTTTACAAGGTTATTAGAGAATGTTTAGACCAAGAAAATTTAGGGTATGGTAGTTTAAATTTAGGTTAAGAGTGATATAACATTAATTGTTTCTTTAATTTAAAGAAAGGATATAATTAATCTAACATTAAAGTGAAAAATCTCATGTTGTCTCTCTTGATACCAACATAGTTAAAACATTTTAATTTGATAATGTTAAAGGCAAAGTATAGAATATATATATATATATACAATAGTGGTAGTGCTTTATTTTTATTCATTGAAATTTGATCATATAAGTTTTGGTGAGATTTTGTACTTATATAATATGGTGGTTTAAATTGAGCATTTTTTATTAAATTTTGATTATATATATATATATAATTTTAATAATTTTTATTGACATAGTTTAGTTTATAGATTAAATATTACATTTTTACTAGTTAATTTAACCAAAATAATCTATAGAATTCAAATGTTTGTGGAGGTTTTCAAGGCATTGAATCCATTTATGAATTCAAAAAACAATTTTAAACAACAACAACTTACAATCTTGTTTGCAATAGTATAGCCCAAGGGGTTTCTAAGGTGTTGAATCCAATTATGAATTCAAAAATCTATTTTAAATAATAAAAAATCATAATCTTGTTTGAAATTGTATTGTCAGATTTCGATGAAAAATACTTTTGTCCATAAATTAGACTAATTATTTTGTCTATAAATTAGACTTTATCTTTACCAACTTCTCCTATAAAATTTCTTGTTTAGGTTACCCTTGTCATAAAGGAACTCTCTAGGAAATTCTAGTCCAACCCATTGCTTTAATTTTATTCACTATAACTTCATCACATATCTACACTTGGGACCCAAATCTTCCAATAAGTGTATTAAAAAATAAATCAATGTAACTCTAAACGATCATCCACAAACAAAAATTACATATTGTCAACCATATTGATATACATGAGGAGTTTTCTCCGGTAATAATTAATGATCAGTGAAGATGCCTTTTCTTTTTAATTAGAGAGATACAAAGTCCAACATTTGTCTACAAGGTGACTTTTCTTATGGCAATGAGTAATAAACAATTGCAACTTATTTTCAACATCATTTTCCTTGTCCAATGGGCCTTGGACCTTTTGCCTCATTTATTTAGAAAGTTTCATACATGCATGGATATCTTCTTCCAACATCTATAAACATTATGATTATTCAAACTACAAAATGAAAATGCAAGTTCTTTTCCAAATCTTATGTGAATATTTACCATATTTATCATAATCAAAAGCAATTTGATTAGAGGCAAATTTATACCTTGAACATTCATCGTTGTCGCCTTCTTGAGGAGGTGAATTTGATGAGGTAGTGGCTCTCCTCTAAATACTAGCAATGAATTCAATGACTCTAGAGATTTCAACATCCTCTTCTTTTACATTCTCATTAGCTGCATGATTATTAACATCTTCTTGCAAAGTGGGTGTCAAAATTTTCCATTCAACATGAATACAAACTTCACAAGCTTGATGCACCCCTTTCATGTATAAAAATATTACCTATGCTGGGAGTGGCCTTTTACAACTTCTGCAAGCATTTGGTTCCACATTCATTCCTTCGGCAAATGATGTCTTGTAGATACCATACATTTACATCTAAGGTTAAAATCATACAAGAAGAGCTTCGTTCCGGGCTTCACCTTTTTCTACAAGCTCCTTTTTGGTTGGTGGCAACCCAAACACTTTGTATCGGAAACACTCTTGCTTTGTTTGAGAATTACACATAAAAATCAAGTTGGAAAACTTATCTTTGCCACTGCCATCTTCATTGTTTGCTTCCTTGCTGCCTTGTTTTTTCTTCTTATTTTGATCAACCTTTGACACAGCAGGGTCAGATAAACCCTTGGGTTTGTTCTTTGTCTCTATTTTAACAGTCTTATCCACAAAATTAACCTTTGACACGGCAAGGTCAGATAAACCCTTGGGTTCATTCTCTTTCTCTATTTTAACAGTCTTATCAACAACATTAGTTGGTGCTGCATCCTGCAACATATATCCACAGATTTGTTTCAGGCATTTGTAATCTTCCTTAGACTATCCACAATTTGCTTCACACTATACGCAATCTGCTTCATACTATACTATCCGCAATCTGCTTCAAAGATGACCGAACAATAGATCCACACTATTTTCAAACTCTTTAAACTTCACACTGAAAGCCCATCAACATATTCGTACTGAATCTTACAAGAATCTGTAAACTGTTTTCAGAGATTGCCGAGTTATTCCTTATTAAAAGAGCCATAAACAAGGTATATAAATATAGATAGAATTACTTCCTTTTAGGCCGACCAACACTTTTCCATGTAGGCTGATTTGTAACACATCATAATAGTTTGATTTTTCAACGTTGATGTAGAGCTGAAATAAACCATTGGTTCATGTTTTCTTTGACTAGGTCTGGGTTTCTGGCTGAATCTATATGGACATTTATGTCTAGTTAAATACCCTTCTGTTTGCAAGATTGATTTATCTTTTAATATTTTGCATTTGTGTGTTGTATGTATCAAAGATATCTATTCCCAGTTTTTCTATGCACATCAATTCAACTGCACAAACAATTAAATCTAATTTAATATTATTGTTTGCTAGAAGTTAGTTTATGTTTTAAAAATGTTCAATGTTGTATGTAGCAAAATATTCTACAAGGTGACCTTTCTTATGGCAATGAGTAATAAACAATTTCAACTTATTTTCAACATCATTTTCCTTGTCCAATAGGCCTTTGACTTTTTGCCTCATTTATTTAGAAAGTTTCATGTGCATGGATATCTTCTTCCAACATCTATAAACATTATGATTAAATTCAAACCACAAAAGGAACATGCAAGTTCTTTTCTATATCTTATTTGAATATTTACCATGTTTATCATAATCAAAAGTAATTTGATTAGAGGAAAATTCATACCTTGAACATTCACCGTTGTCGCCTTCTTGAGGAGGTGAATTTGACATGAGGTAGTGGCTCTCCTTTGAATACTAGCAATGAATTCAATGACTCTAGAGCTTTCAACATCCTCTTCTTTTACATTCTCATTAGCTGCATGATTATTAACATCTTCTTGCAAAGTGGGTGTCAAGCTTTTCCATTCATCATGAACACAAACTTCACAAGCTTGAGGTAATGAACACGAAATAAAATTCCTTCTTGGAATAGCTTCATGTGCCTCCTTGGCTTTGGAGCATTTTCCATGTTTTCCATAACCAAGACCCAAATAATTAGGCCCTTCCTAAAGAACATTTGGCTCAACTATGCCTTGTACTCAACTATGCCTTGTACATGCTTGCCTTTAAAACCCTTTACTTTCATAGCACATTTTCATAAAAAATTTGGACCTTATTCCTCTAGTGTCTCTCAAAAGCACGTACACATTCATTTTCAGAGGAAATTGAAGACATAAACCAATAGCTAATTCTTCTAACTGACCTTGACTAAAATGAGCTAAATTGTACTTTGATACCAACTTGATTTGAATATTTTCACACTAGTTTTGTTGGGGAAGGGGTTTATGTGTCAAGATTTAAGTGTATTTTGTGAGAAATTTATGAGTTAATTAGATTTTAAAAACTCATGTTTACACATTTATAAAATGCAAAATTTTTATTTCTAGGAAAATATTTTCCCTCAATCCAAATTCTTATCATTGGACATGTAAGAGGAAGAAAGAGGGAATTCACTTTTCAAATTCTAGACCTTGTCTAAACCAAAATAAACTAGAGGTTTGGTTTTCAAATAAATTCACTTATTTGGAAAATTTCTAGCTACCAAAAGTCCATATGCCAATCTACCTCCCAAGAAATCCATTTAGTACACCATTGGTTAGTTTTGTCTTCCTATATTCTTTATCAACCTCTTCTAGTGATTCTTGAAAGGTGGATACTTAAATCCTTCCTAAAAATTTGAGCTCTAAAATGAGAGGACATACAAGGTCATTTTAAGTCATTATTCTATCCAATTATAAAAACCAAGTGAATATTGAACTACATATTGATTTTTTTCCCATAGAACAACAAAATCTAAAACCTCTTCAAGGTCTTCAATCTGCTCGTAAAGTTAATTTACATGTCTTGATCAAGTCCAACAACAAAGAAACATTTAGTGACAACACCAAAATCTACAACTTCTTCAACATCTTCTAAACCATCTTCAAAGTCAATATTGTGTGCATCAAATTCCTCAGCAAGGTCATTAATGGAGTCATCAATGGTGCATCAAATTCATGCACCATACTTTGAATTTGTGAAGAAATTCATGAAACATCAAAATACATGCAAGGCCTTAATTGGATAAGAAATCTAACCATCTATTAGCAAACCAATTCCATCTTATTTTCAACATAATTTTCCTTGTCCAATGGGCCTTTGACTTTTTGCCTCATTTATTTAAAAACTCATGTTTACACATTTATAAAATGCAAAATTTTTATTTCTAGGAAAATCTTTTCCCTCAATCCAAATTTTGATCATTGGACATGTAAGAGGAAGAAAGAGGGAATTCACTTTTCAAATTCTAGACCTTGTCTAAACCAAAATAAACTAGAGGTTTGGTTTTCAAATACATTCACTTATTTGGAAACGTTCTAGCTACCAAAAGTCCATATGCCAATCTACCTCCCAAGAAATCCATTTAGTACACCGTTGGTTAGTTTTTTGTCTTCCTATATTCTTTATCAACCTCTTCTAGTGATTCTTGAAAGGTGGATACTTAAATCCTGCCTAAAATTTGAACTCTAAAATGAGAAGACATACAAGGTCATTTTAAGTCATGTTCTTCTATCCAATTATAAAAACCAAGTGAATATTGAACTACATATTGATTTTTGTCCCATAGAACAACAAAATCTAAAACCTCTTCAAGGTCTTCAATCTGCTCATAAAGTTAATTTACATGTCTTGATCAAGTCCAACAACAAAGAAACATTTATTGACAACACCAAAATCTACAACTTCTTCAACATCTTATAAACCATCTTCAAATTCAATATTGTGTGCATCAAATTCCTCAGCAAGGTCATTAATGGAGTCATCAATGGTGCATCAAATTCATGCACCATACTTTGAATTTGTGAAGAAATTCATGAAACATCAAAATACATGCAAGGCCTTAATTGGATAAGAAATCTAACCATTTGTTAGCAAACCAATTGCATCTTATTTTCAACATCATTTTCCTTGTCCAATGGGCCTTTGAATTTTTTCCTCATTTATTTAAAAACTCATGTTTACACATTTATAAAATGAAAAATTTTTATTTCTAGGAAAATCTTTTCCCTCAATCCAAATTCTGATCATTGGACATGTAAGAGGAAGAAAGAGGGAATTCACTTTTCAAATTCTAGACTTTGTCTAAACCAAAATAAACTAGAGGTTTATTTGAGCTCTAAAATGAGATTCCAAGCCTAATTTCATAAAAAGTAAGTTGGGGATGATCACATTGACTTGCTTGATGACATGTCTATGAAGATTAACTACCTTGAAATATTTTTTTGCGTAGGGAAAGAGACACATTCCCATGTCTGAGCATGAAAATGTTCTTTGATATTGTTAATGCCTCTAGTGTTTACTTCTACAAGTTCTATAGGCAGAGTCTGTAAAGGGCCAGGTAGCCTCTGGATCTCATCTTTTATGAAAGGTGACATATCTAGTAAATACCCCTACAGTCAATCTCTGGAATGGATCTAAATAGAAGTTCTTCATTTTAATATCCATAAAACACAACAACTTTAAGGTAAACTATGTACATGTGTCATTTCTCCCACAAACCAAAGTGTATAAGTGGTAAATTTTATACCAAGTGTGCTCCCACCATGTAAAGCACAATTTGGTGAACTTATCATTTTTATAATATCTTTTTCGATTAAATTTAGTTTCACACATGATCAATTATTGCTTTGAAAGTTGTGTTCTACATAATTTGTGTACACTAAATTACAAATTGATTTTTGAAATCTATTTTGTGTAAATGTCGACCAATAGATATATATCATGGAGGATGAACAACGAAGATCAACCGAATCCCATATGGAGGTTCAGGGATCGGGGAATGTTCACGGTATTTAAATATAATCTTAAATCTCCATACATGTGTACATATGGAATTGATTTTTTTATTAACTTTGAGTTAATTTAGTTGTTAATAAGTTTCATATTTTAATTTTTAGGAGGTAAGAGGAGAAGGGTTTCAACTCCATCCATGGAGCGTGGCCAAGGTTCAACCGGTCAAGGTATGAGTTGTAGCAGGTTGCGGGAAGGGGGTGATATTTATTCCCCCGAAGGCCAATGAACCGCTGCTAGTTCTCAACAGGGTCATTGTGGGTCTGGTTCTCAGTAGCGTCATTCTGGGGCTGGTTCTCAGCAGGTTCATGTTGGAGAAGATGTTAACCAACAACATCAAGGTTGCCATCAATTTCAATATTTTTTCATTAAATTTGTACAACTTTTTTTACACGTGTTTTTTCTAATATACGAAATTATATATATATTGATGCAGAGGCTGAAAATGTTCGAGCCAGTGGTCAAAATAGACGCAGGGCAGCGCGCTACATTCAAGAAGAAGGTTGTCAACCCAGCACAACTTATCCGGCTGAGATTACTGATATACCATGGGAAACCAACATGGCGGAATGCACCTTACAAAGGTGTCAAAGCCTTCATGCAAAATTGAAAAGAGATCTCGTGGCTTTGTCTCTACCTGCTGAGAGTAGACAAAGCCTCGAAATAGTTACACATTCATTGGGTGAAATGGTAAATGTGTACAGAAATTTGGGGCCAACGACTGATTCGTTTGTAGAACTGATGAGAAAGAGAAAAGAAACAGTGATAGGTCTCGATAAATGGCAGGACATAAAACAAAAAGTTACAAGAGCAGAGGCCAAGTCAATGTTTAATTATAAGGAAGGGCCAAAAAGAAAAATTTTGAAGGTGCAGTATTTCAAGCACCCAGACAAAGCTGGTTATTTGTATGATCGGACATCTTGCGGCCTTTGGAAGGCTTCCATGGAACGATGAGGTTCCTATTTATTTTTCATAGATGTTTTATGCAGAATTTTTTTTGGGTATGAAACCCGACTACAATGACCTTCCTTCAGAATTTTTTGGCCTAGGGAGAGGTTGATTATATCAACGTAAGGGCGCTAAGAGAGATGTGGAGTTGCCTCGCCCTGAGCCGCCATTGGTGAGTCGACCATTTCGAGTCGAAACTCTGCGATCAGAGATGGATGCGACTTCTCAAATAAGTTGAGAAGCAAGGGATGTTATGATCGACAATGTTCATAGCGGATTGAGTGGAGTCGATCTTTGTTTAAATCGACAAAGAGCACGTGAAAATGCACGTGCCAATTTTGTTTATCGTACAGATGAGGATATTTACAACATGAATGTTGAAGATCTCCGAACATATGCAATAAATTGTCGCAATGGTCTGCAAGACCTAATTTTTCGTGAGGAAGAGGGCACCGGAACGATATGTGTTAGTGACCTTAGGGTTTGAAATTATATTTACATATACATGTGTACAATTTGTAATAAATACATGTGTATGTACACATGTATACATTTATTTGTATGTGTACATTAATATAACAAAAATGTATGATTATATGTTAAAACACCATTTGCAGTTCTCAGGCATGATGCGTGATGAAAATGTTAATATTACGTTTGGGACCTCTGGCTCAAACGATGCAGATGGGTCTGACCATCATGATATGTTGGCACATGTATGTTAGTGTTTTTTAAGTGACTCTAAAATAAATAATTGTTGCCACACATGTACATGTATGTATATATATAATTTGATAAAATGTTTTAATAGGTACCGATTCCGTCTGATGTTTTTGGGATGGCGGTACCTTCTTCTTCCTTAGGAGATGTACCTTCTACTTCATTGGGAGATGAGCCACAAGTATGGAAAATTTTTCACAAGTTTAAAATTTATGTTTAAAAGTTATATATATATATATTCTACCTCAAAAAGTTCCATTAAAAATTGAGATATATATATATATATAGAGAGAGAGAGAGAGAGAGATCTATATTTTGAGTTATTTAAAATTTTTTGAATTTAGGTTCCTATAGAAGATTTCTTTAATCCGAGGACTCTAGCGAGAGAGATAGGAACATCCACAACATTTGAACAAGTTGTCTTTAGTTCCTTTTTTTAATATTATTGAAAATAAGTTTATATATGTACACGTGCATTTTCATTTGAAAGTTTTTAATATATATATATATATATATTTACATTTAACTGTACATGTATATTGTACAGTTTACCACTGCAGATGTTTCTATGGGAGAACCTGTTCATCAAATGGAGAGGGAACCTTACAAGGTATTGCATGATTTTTTTGTTATATTTTGTTTTTTACATGAAGTTCTAGATATATATATATATATATATATTCTCATTCATTTTTAAAACTTCAAATTTTAATGTTCAAGTACATGTGCATTGTGTATGTAGGTTTCCTATTCATAGGATAGGGCACGGACTGAGACCCTAGTAGGGAAGACGCTAGATCCTCCATTTGATGGATATTATTTACAGTAGATTTGATTTCAAAATTTAGATGGTTTTAAAATTTGTTAAACTTGATATAGTTTTATACTTGTGAGATTTACAATTTTTGGACATATTTTATTACATTGTTATTATATAATTTGTTTTATTTAATTTTTGGATGGTTTTAGTACTTTTGGCATGTGAATGTGAAGTAATGTTGTCATTCGAACTACATTTGGGATATGATATTTAATGTTAAATGTTTTTGTTGGATAGTTGAATTATAACTGGCATGGCATGTGAAGTTTTTAAAACTCAAGTTTTTGATGGTTTCAATCTACATTTTGCATGTGATATTTAATGAACTTTAAATGTTTAATGTTTTAATGTTGCACAATATATAATCAGAAGGGTTTTAAAACTTAAAGTTTTGGATGGTTTCAATCTACAAATTAAATTTTTGGATGGTTTCAACCTACATTTGCACACGTGGTAAATTGAAATTATGTTACTTGTAACAAGACAATCCCCATTGATTTCATTGTATATGTTGATTTCTGATTTGATATAATTGCATGTATGATGGTACATTACTTGTAAAGTCATTGGATTAATAGTGTTCATTGATTTCAGTGTAAGCGAAAAAAATTATTGACAATGTAGAATGATTTTTGTGTTATAATAATTAAACCTAATAATATTGGAGAGCAAGAGAGAGAAGGTATGGTGTTTACTACAAGAGTTCGAGCTAAATATTTAAATGGTTTATGATTTATGATTTTTACTTTCTTTTTAATATAATTGATACGGAAAGATGACAAAACTAATAAGGGTGACAATAAGAATAGAAGAAGAAAATAGTTTAAGATTGATCACAATAAATGCTATTTGTAAGTGATTACATTCTAATTATTCACATTCTATCATTCAATATTATTACATTGTCACTTCGCATTATAAAATTTTATTTGATCATTTTCCAGTATTAAAGTTATTCTACAATATTTATCATCTCAAAAAATTGAGGTAACTAAGAAAATTTAAAATTAAAATGACTTGATAAATCTCAAACATATTTAGCATATTTAAAATGGTTTATCGATAGTTTTTCCTTGGTTGCACACGACTAAAACCAACCTAGATCCATCTTAACTACGGATCTATCAAGCACCGAGAGGGATCAAATCTCTCGAGGTGCAAACCTTTCCTCAAGTTTTGCACTCAAAAAAGAGGTTTGCACCTCTAGATATTTGATCCGTCTCGGTGCTTGATAGATCCATAGTTATGATGGATCTAGGAAAATAAATTTCTAAAAATAAGTAAGGGAAAAGCAGCATAGGGAACAATTAGGAGTAAATTTAGGAACATGTGATAGTTGGGTGAGATAAAATCATATTTTAATTATAAAATAATGGGAATTTGTAGGAGAGACAAATAGTGGATATGACATGTATTTTGGTGAATAATCAAATTTATGGAATTAAACAATTAATTATTTTTGTATGTGAAAACAAGATTCACACCTAATCCTCACCTAAAAGACTAAATTAAACACATTATTATGAAGGGGACGAGGAGCTTTCTAGGTTTTGAGCTCCCCATTGTTAGATGAGTGTCGTAATGGCATTCCATGTATTTTTGTGAGAACTTATGATATTGTGATATTCTAATTACGAAATAGTGATCTTGAGTACATGCTGGATAATGTAGTAGATAGGAACTTTTTGATAAGGGGAGATTAGGGATGTGACCAAATTCCTATCAGCGAAAAAAAATTTCTTCACCTTCCTATAACTCCATTGTAGCTTTGGGGCCAAAGGTAAGAAGAGTACCTTGGAATTTCTTGGGTGAAAAACCAAGTAGGTCACCAACTTTGGTCTAGTGCATTGGAATTCATTAAAAAATTGGTCATTGGAGCTGCTTCAAGCTAGGAGTGAGCATCGTCACCAACCTACATTGAATATTTTACACTCCCTAGGGTGAATGATACTTTAAATTGATTGATAGTCTAAGACTTTCGAATTTTTCCGAATGCCAAATGATCTTACAAAGCTAGTATTTATAATATCCTAGTAGGTAATTCGGTGACAACTTTTACCGGAAACTTGAAACAAAGAGAATCTATCCTTGGCTAGGAAATCATGTAATATGCCTGCCATAAATAGTAAAATTGTACTTAAAAGCTGAGATTCGGGCAAGTGGGGACAACCACTTTTTATCTCGTCCCTTGGAGGCTAGGACATATGGGGACCGAATCTGACCTTACAAAATAAAGTGAAATAATTTGTACCATACGATCGGAAAACATATACAAGAAAAATTAATTTCATTCTAGAATATATATATATATATCCAATACATATAACATTTTTCATCAATGCACATGTATAGAAAAACTACTTTCAGTTGATACTAGAGCACGTGCTTGTACCCAAACAATTTGTAATATGTGCAAACCACAAATAACATAAGCAGCTCAACTTTTAGTTGAGTACTGGAAGTTCTAAAACATATTTAATCCAAAGATAATAAATTGTTGGACACTTCACTCAAAAAAATTCTAATGGAATTCCATCCTCAATAATTCGTTCATGATCGGATTTTGACATTTTCCATTTCTTAATTTTCGATTTTTTCTTTGATTGAACTTCTATCAAGTTTATGCGTGCTGCACACACCAAGTGACTATATTGACAACTTATGGAATCAGGTTCATAGTCTTCAAAGTAAACAAAGTCTCCACTTTGATGATTTTGTTTGAAAAAATAACCTTTCAGTATAATAGACCCTCTGTCATACTGAAATCCGTGATCATTAAGGTCTTGTAATAATTTATTTTTTTTGTTCGGTGCAACGCATCAAATAATACTTCACATTTTCATCGTTGTCAATAGGTGCAATTACAACAAAAACATCTCTTGCACAATAAGATAAATTTAACATTTAATTATGCATATTTAAATTTATTTCTAGATCTTTAAATCATTAGAAACTAATTCAAATGTTAACTTCTCTAACAAGATCAGAAACTCGATCACCATCGGATGATATTGTAGTTTCCTCTGATTGCATTTCTTCAAACATTGCAACAGACATTTTTCCCTTTGTATTTAGCTCTGTATGTTTCCAATCATTCACATACATTTTTTTTTCACAAACGTCATTGGATTTTGTGTTTTCTATGCAAACATCACAAAAACAAGAATATTTTCTTTTATCCATTGCAAACACATTTGTGGACAACTTTGTTTGAATTGAATGCAATTTTCGAGTCCCTTTTATTGTTTCAACGTCATTTCCAATTGATCTATCTACGTCTCCGATTCCAATATGCCAGAAAAACCTTTATATGGAAAATTAGAAAAAGAATTTGAAAATATGATATCAAAATACAATTAAAAATAATCATTTCATGATAAATGTACAATGTTTAAAATTAGATTTCCAATATAAATTAAATTGAATGTACCTTCACACTTCTCTTGATGGGCTTTTCTCATGGCTTAGAGCAGCGATGCACCATTGAAAAACTTCTTCAGTGTTCACAAGTCGGCGTGCAGAGTGGTTCATTTGATATCTTCGAAGTACTCGTTTTATGCATGCTCCTGCACCATCATGTTCTCCTTTTCCATGGCCAGTCTCAAATAAATTCCAACAATGTTTAATGCATGTTTTCTTATGAAGACAACACAACCAAAAGAATGATCATGTAGATTTGAATTGACCTATGCATCCGTCTGACCATATCCAATGTTCATTGAATTTTATTCCACGATCTTTCAATGAATCATAAATTCTTCCAAAACAATGTTGTACAAAACATGTATCATGTGTACGATCGTCACTAATATAAAAGTGATATTATTTAATTATATGTAGATTTTCACTCGTGCTTTCTATATGATCGACATTTTGTTCAGCATGTCTATATAGAATATGGACGAGCATGGAGACTTGGTCAAAATGATATTATTCACTCTGAATTTATTTTTGTGGAAAAAATGTGTAGTTTTCTGAAAAATCAATCACTGAAAAAATGGTCCCTGGTGGAAAAAATTTACGAGATTTTTTGAATTGCAAGTCTTGACATCGAGCTCTATGGGAATGCTTGGTGTATTTGTAAATTTCTGCCTCAGACTTTCTCAAAAAGTCTATCAGAAAAATTTGGTCTTCTTGTAATTCGATTCTTTTAACACTATTTGCACCTTGAATCGATGTACCGATATATTCATATCTCTTCCATTTCACTTTCATGTTGGACAATGATTGATCATTTATATCAATACGATATTTGTTTTGAAATTTAGTCAAATTTCCACAATCATCGCATTTTTACCACCAACACATTTCTTTTTGTAAAATAGTTCATCGCTTTCTCTTTCACATAGAATTTGAGATATGAATTCACGGATAGTGGAAGGAGGAGGTGAATCCTTCCATAATGTTCTACCGAAATCAAGGAATGTGTCATAATATAACTCAAATTCCACATGATAACGACAACAACAAGTGTCGCATACGGTGATAGGTTTTACATACCATGGTTTTTTTTGAACAAAAGCACTGAGTGAAACATGAATTTGATGATTATCTTTTTTTAACTTGTTGAATAACTCTATCTGAGTGGTTTCCAAGAGATGTTTTTCATGTTCTTTGTACTGATTTCGTGCTATTCTTCTTCGCATCACATGTCTTGCAGTTGGTGAAAGACGCGAATTGTTCTTCCAATATTCATATATTATTTTTTTAACATTTTCTCCAAGTATATCTTTGTATGGTTGCCTACAAATAGCTCTCCAACAAGCGAGTTCATCATTTACATCTATTTGTAGTCAAAATTTTCGATGTTTGTGCAGATTTTTTCATGAGGTTCCCAGTGCTCGTGCCATAGATGTTATCAAACGATTCTCTTGAGTACTTGGTGAAACTATTGCCATCTGTATTCCTCTACGTATATTTGAAACATCTTTATCTCTAGATTTCTTAATTGACTTTATAGCACTACTCATATTTTTTATCACCTCTTCATTCATTTTTTTATCTTTGGTTGATTTTTGAATACCCAATAGTGTCGTCGCTTCTTTTAATTTCCTTCATGATAGGAGACCTTTCAACATTTGAGCATGAACTGTCACTTTCTCATTTAAGAAATACTCTTCAAAAATGCGGTTGACACGATATCGTATAACATGGTCAGGTTTTTTATCTCCATATGTGTGAGTGTCAACATTTTCTAACATCTCATTATTGATAGTGATTTCATCTGTACATATTCGAAAAAATAGTACATATTCAATAAATCACTAAATTAATAACTATGTCGATAAATATTAGGAAAATTTTAAATATATCAATAGATCATAATATTTACATTTACATACCTGCTTCAATTTCTTCCTGAGGTTTATTTTCTTCTTCAATATTTTGAGGAATATCTCTATCTGTTTACATTAAACAAAATATTTTCAAACTAGTTCATCAAATAAAAATTAAGCTTCACATTTTACATTAGGAAAATTTTAAATATATCAATAGATCATAATATTTACATTTACATACCTGCTTCAATTTCTTCTTGAGGTTGATTTTCTTCTTCAATATTTTGAGGAGTATCTATGTCTGTTTACATTAAACAAAATATTTTTCAAACTAGTTCATCAAATAAAAATTAAGCTTCACATTTTACATTTGGAAAATTTTAAAAATATATCAATAGATCATAATATTTACATTTACATACTTGCTTCAATTTCTGCTTGAGGTTGATTTTCCTCTTCAATATTTGAGAGGGCTTCCAACTTTCTTTTGCGAGATTGTCTCGTTTCTTCTCTACGTGCCTTAGGGTCTCTTTTTCGATCATATTTTCTCGCACAAGTTCTTCAATTTCCCATGATAATAGGGTATGAAGTTCAAAAAATTTCCTTCAAAAAATTAGACAATAACTCAATTAGAAAAAATATCACAAAAGATTTAATTTAAAAAAATTCAGTGTAAATTTTTTGTAAAAAATACATACTCCAATCCAAAACACACTTTAAAAATTTTGAGAGAAAAATGTTTTAGAAAAATGAAACGAATCTCAAAAGATTTACTTCAACTCAAAACATGTACATACCTCCAAGAAATGTTCTTAAACCCAAACTTTGAAGAAACCTCCAAGAAATGTCTTCCAAAAAATCAATTTGCTTCCAATAAATGTTCTTAAACCCAAACTTTGAAGAAATTTTTTTGAACCCAAACCAAAATCTTTGTAAAATGAGATGAAGTGTGCGAAATGTGCGAAAATTGTGAATCATTTCGCGGCAATTTATATTGACGCGAAATGTGTTTTAGTAGGGGGCTCCGCAAAATTTTCCGGTCGACGGGGAGTTATACAATAGTTCGGCCGAACTTTTGATCAAAATTTCGGCTGAACTATTAAGACGTTAGATTTAACGAGTCTTAAGCGGAAAACATAGTTCTGCCGAACTTGGACTAAAATTTCAGCCGAACTAACGCGTCACCAATTACGCAAAAACCAGGCTTTGAAAACGGTTCTGCAACTTTGGACTAATTAAACTCCATGAAAGGTTGTTAATTAACTGTCGGAACCAAGACAAGCATTTTCAGAATTGAATCTACTTTCAGGAAATATAACTTTTATGGAATTTCATAAACATTTATTAATTTTAATTATTTTTCTAATAAAATGGGTGCAAACAATTTCTAAGGGTCATTGTGATTCAGTGAAATCAAAATTTTGTATCTCCCAAAAAACATTGTAAAAAAAATTGAAAAAATTATGGGGCATTACATTAGTCCGTCGTCTCTAATGGGTAGCTTTTAGATTTTTAGTTTATAACTTATATGTTAAGAAATTTCTTGCGACGTGAAACATATCCAAAATACGCAGTTTTTCGTATTGGACCAGTTCAAAAAATTCTAGTAATTATGATATGCATCCATTGGCTTTGTAAATATGACGAAAACAAAGTAGACTCTGTCTAGATTGTTGTAACACATTTTGTTTTTTTCAAAAACACAAATTTTCAATGAATACAACATTGCGTCATAACATGACTTCTTATGAATCCTTTGATTGTTAAGAAACACACACTCAAAGAAACGCTAAGTTGACATATCAAATCTGCATAAAAAAATTTCAAAAAATAAGTAATAGAAAACTAACAAAATTTCTCACAACTTTTATTTTTATCGCAAAATGAAATTCTACACAGAAAAATTGTTATAGTTTGCAGAAAGTTGAAGAACCGAAAAAAATGAAATTTTTTTCTCAAAAAAGGGAAAAAAGTGTAACCCAGCTTCACATTTTATGTTGTTTTAGTTTGGATGAATCACGTGGCTAGGTTTTGAAGCAACTCTGGGTTTACATTAGGGAAAATGATTTGCAAGAACCACAAAACAGGCGAAAAATCCTGTGTGATGGCAAATTATGCTTGGTGTTCAGAAAAGATTCAGTTGACATGTTTGAGATGAATAAAGTACTTTCAAATCATATTTTGCGACTAGATAATGGAAATACTGAATCTAAACTGAGATAAACTGCACTCTTTAATCCTGGAAAAGAAAAATAATTCTTGAAGGCAATTTCTAATGGAAAAAAAGCTAAATCTGGTGTTCTCTAAGGCTGGAACATGCATAAGCCCTCTACCTTTGTATATATATTTGTTGCACCTCTCCAACAGGTTCTCTCTTCTGCGCAAAGGAACTGAGGGAAGGAATAATAGGGATGTTGTATGGATTTAACTTCAATGCTATCGAGCCCTCAACCACACTATCATCAATGCTTTATGGATCTGCTGAAGGGTACCACACTAAAGATGCTGCAGCTGAATATGTTGTTACATGAGAATACTTCTGAGTAATAGATAAAGCTAAAAAATTTCTTAGGTGTACTATAATAAGTTTATATCTGTAATTTATGTCAACATTACATAGAATGAGCTAGGAGGCATCAAGTTATTTGAATATTCTTGTAATATTCCTTTTTGGGGATTCTCAAGATTCTATTTCAGAGATGTAATACAAAGGAATTTACTGGTTATGTCACCTCTAAAAAGAGGGTGAGAACCAGAGGCTACCTGGCCAACTATAGACTCTGCCTATAGAACTTGGGTTAATCCCTTTCAGGAATCTCAACAAGACCTTCAATGAAAACACTGTATAAGCAAATATGAGCAAGAATAACGCAGATCAGGGCTGGTATCCCCTCATTTATGTTGTATGTGACTTATATATAGAATTTCAGCTGAAAAAATAATTTTAAGCACATTAAACAGATCTCCCAAAGTCAAGACTAGCTAGAAATCAGCCAAAGAGAAGAGCTGTTACAACATGAAAACCCCAGCTACTAGAATTGCACAGTTTTGACTGAAACTCAGAGGAGGACAGAAAAAGATCTGATACTTCAGAGATATAACAGTAAATTAGATTTATATTTGAGCTTATTGCCTCTACAACAGATTACAAAGAGAACTAGGGAAAAATCCCTTCAGAAATTAAGCTGCAACTAGGAATAAACTGCAGAAATACATAGACAACGTTATTTTTCAAATGGTTCAGCTGTTGTACATTACATTTCAGATCTCTGACATATGTATGTATGAAATATCAGATCTAATACAGATCTAGAAACTATAATACTTTAAGAACAAGATCCATTTGGAATTACATCAAAATATTGCATAGTAAGTTGTAGATCTGAATTACAATTTGCAGTGCTGCAGAAAACCCAGAAATTTTTTAAGATAACTTTTATTGCTGAAATAAATCAGATCTATAGAGACATGGATCAACAACCCAATCCATGTATCACCAAGGGAAGGCAAGCCTAACACCAAGAGATCTTACTCCAAACTGATAGAAAATTGAAACAAAAAAGCCCTCTCACAAAATAACGCAGTATTGAGCAGAAAATGCGCAAAGGGTGAAGGAGACTGAATAAACTTGAATGAAATTACAGATATGATACAAAATATGGATAGAACATCTCTTTGGAGGCTAAAGAACACACTCCAACAGAGAAAGCCTCTAAAAACAAGCTAGATCTAAGCAGATCTAGAAAACCACTTGCTACAAAAGATAGCAGCTGCAAAACCCTCAATGGGCCAGCACTGCTCAAGAAAATAAAGCTTGGCCTCAAACCAGATAGTGGCTCACTTCAGCAAAGAACTCCTCCAATGATCCTCAAGGGAAGAGATGAAACCCCTAAACAGGAATTCCAATCACAATCCTCCACTAAACAGCAGAGAATGGTATTTTTCTAAGCAGACAAATACTTCAGAAATATGATCTATCAACAACCTCTTCATGTTGCTCTCCTCCTTCTTTTATAACATGAAGAAACTCTTGCAAACCCTAAACCACTTTGATGAGTTAGCCCTCTTCACATTAGAGGCTCCCTTCTAGAACTATGCAGTCCCTCTTGGAAACGTAATGAACCTAGACAACACAGTTGATTTGGTCAAGGTGGACCCATTCTTTGGCTCAAACCTCTTTCACACCTGCAAGTGATTATTTACATAGCCGTGATTTTTCTTTGTTCACATGGGCATTGATTTATTCAGACTTTTTAGCAGTTTTACATGTCCTCCTTTATTCATTTATTCATAATACATAAAATAAATCAAAATTGAATGTTTCCTCTTAGCTAAGGCTAAGTAGGAACATTACAATTCTATATTTAGTTTTGACTATTTTTAGAAGAGTTCGGTTATTTATAAACTAATTCTTGTTTGCACCTAGTCATTGTAAGTATCCACTACATCAACCTTATTATAATGTGAATCGAAGTTTTACTTTCTAGAAGACAACTCTCTCTCTCTCTCTCTCTCAATGCATTTGTATGAAGCTTTTCTAAAGTTAAAGAGTTGAGAGCTATGATTAAGGAGTTTGCTTCAATTTCATTTATGTTAATCATGTTAGCATTTTCTCTAGGTTACAAAATTGCATTCCTTAACTATAGGAGAATAACTAATAAGTAATTCCATATTTGTAAAATTATATCAGGCTTAAGCAGGAAATTGGGAGACATGAATGCCTTTTTTGGGATAATAGCTTCCTTTAATAGGCATAAATTATAGAGCTTTAAACCAAAAAATACATGTTGAATGTGTAGATATCTACACATTCAAGCTGAAGTAGAGAGCTTATTATATCCCCTCTTGACAATCGACAGGTATATGGGTTGGATATGCTCCAAGAGTTACATTAATCCAAAAAGAAACTCAAAAACTTGAAATATTTAAAATCATAACTGCCATACCATGCAAGAAAACTAGGAGCAGAGTGAGAGGGAAAGCACAAGCCAAGGGATGCTATAGATCAGGCTACCATGACCCCTTGTTGCAAATATTGTTTCAAGGAGTATATTGTGAAGCATGCAGAAATAAAGTAATTTGAAATTATCAATAAATATCGGCATTGATTTCTTTCCAAGTATAGGGGTAGTAACTACCGGGTTACTTCTGCCCAAGCCTGTATATACAATAGTAAATATTTTAAACAGTAACCTTCTAATCCCCCTGTCATTTCCATAGTGTCAATGGTGTGTCCATGGATGCGTTAGTTCATAGCGAGTTAAAGTATTGATTCTTCCTTCTAATAGTTACTCTCACAAAAAAATGTATAACTTTCATGAGATTTCCTATTGAGCTGTGTTTATTTTACATTACATTGTCCTAGTGGTATGGTAAAGCTGCTAATATCTTAATTAAGATCCCAGAGAAGTTGAAACTACAGTAAGAAAATATGAGAGCAGTTTTAACTTCAACTGCAGAGGAAATCCATGTAAAGGGAAAAGAAAATTTGTCAATTTGGGTTGAAAATGTTCCTGAGACTGTGAAGGATGTAGTTGAAACTACTTTTGGTATTCACCCAGATGATCTTAAAAACCATTCTAAAGTTCATTACTTTTGCCGTAGTATTCCATATGGTAAGAGTGCTAATTTTTTCTCTGTTATGGTGTTTATGTTTATGATATTAATTTTCCAGTTAGCACTACAATCTTGCCATGGTAGATATGATATTGAAATGAGCATGCAACAAACATTACACAACAATAATACTTGGAAGTATCATTCTGAGAAACAAAACTATGAGAGCTATTTATTGTTGCTATAAAATCAATTGTTGCAACTCTTCAATTGTTGGAAGCATTCCTGCTGTTCATTTTGGAGTCATCCTAGGTTGGATACACCTAGCTGCGGGCATTTCAAGCCTTAAGGCCTGGAAGAAGGGTGAGGCATATGTTGTCTTTAATGGAGAATCCACCCACTCTACATTGGTGAATTCACAGTCTTCATATCCGATTTAGCGTTTCAGTTCTCAGCTAGGATAAGATTGTTCAGAAGTAATATTGTCTCATTTAAAATTGGTGTCGAAGCACATATGCTGGTTCTCCTTGTCTATCCTTTTCTATGTAGGGAAGGCCTAGGGGTAGTGCACATGTTCAGGCTTTGGCCTATTGATGTATGATCATATGCCAGTGATTTTTATGTTCATTAATGGAATAAAATATGATTCATACTCCATCTCTCCTCATTTGTTCTTGTGTCTATTAGATTATTTTGTTAACAATTACTCTTAAAACTAATAAATTACATTTAACCCTTTTCTGTTATTGAATGGATGTTTTGTGAAGGAAAACATGTCAGCCATGAATGATATCTTTCTTTTATATTGTTGTAAGCAATTTCTCAAATTTTTTATTTTGAGGTAGTCACGTTGTTTACGCTGAAGAAATTTATCACGGTGGTATGACTGCACTTGGAATTTTGGATCTTGGATCTGCGACTAGATTACATTGACTGCATTGGGGGAGTTATGCCACATTTTTTTCAAATGTCTCTACCTTTATGCTGCATAAAGGTTGCATATCTTCATTTTTCTCATATTGCAATATTCTATCAGGTTATTTGTTCTTTTAGTTATCTTTAAGTGTCTTCTATTTTCTCCCACACATGTTGTCACTAAGCATGGACAAAGCTCGGTTTAAGAATTCCATGTAACATCAGTGCTCTCTCTCTAATTTCATAAGCTCTCCTCCAGTAGTTGTAGACCTTCCCTGGACCTTACCATCAGTACTTCCTCATATTTTAAAGTGGAAAGGTAAGAAATGAACTTCATGAGAAGCAAGCATATGAACATGAGGAAGCATTTAAGCAATCCCTTGATGCTTTCAAGGAACAGGCTTCTAGAATGCAGGCAATTTCAAAAGAGGCATATGTTTTCTATGCTGAAAAAGAAAATATAGTGTTAAAGGATACGATAGAGCAGTTGAAACTACAGTAAGAAAACATGAGAGCAGTTTTAAATTCAACTGCAGAGGAAATCCGTGTAAAGGGAAAAGAAAATTTGTCAATTTGGGTTGAAAATGTTCCTGAGACTGTGAAGGATGTAGCTGAAACTACTTTTGGTGTTCACCTAGATGATCTTAAAAACCAGTCTAAAGTTCGTGACTTTTGCCTTGGTATTCCATATGGTAAGAGTGCTAATTTTTTCTCTATTATGGTGTTTATGTTTATGATATTCATTTTCCAGTTAGCACTACAATATTTCCATGGTAGATATGATATTGAAATGAGCATGCAACAAACATTACACATCAATAATACTTGGAAGTATCATTCTGAGCAAGAAAACTATGAGAGCTCTTTATTGTTGCTATAAAATCAGTTGTTGCAACTGTTCACGTGATGCAAGTGCACTTCTTTTTGTTGGGGGTTTTCTTTGATTTCTCATAACTAGAAGCATTCTTGTTGTTCATTTTGGAGTCATCCTAGGTGGGATGCACCTAGATGCGAGCATTTCAAGCCTTAAGGCCTGGAAGAAGGGTGAGGCATATGTTGTCTTTAATGGAGAATCCACCCACTCTACATTGGTGAATTCATAGTCTTCATATCTGATTTAGCGTTTCAGTTCTCAGCTAGGATAAGATTGTTCAAAAGCGATATTGTCTCATTTAAAATTGGTGTTGAAGCACATATGCTGGTTCTCCTTATCTATCCTTGTCTATGTATGGAAGGCCTCGGGGTAGTGCACATGTTCAGGCTTTGGCGTACTGATGTATGATCATATGCCAATGATTTTTATGTGCATTAATGGAATACAAAATGATTTTTTACAGAACAAAATAAATAGATAGGAGAATGTTATCATTCTAAATAAAATATGATTCATACTCCATCTCTCATCGTTTGTTCTTGTGTCTATTAGATTACTTTGTTAACAATTTCTCTTAAAACTAATAAATTACATTTAACCCTAGTCCGTTATTGAATGGATGTTTTGTGAAGGAAAACATGTCAGCCAGGAATGATATCATTCTTTATATTGTTGTAAGAAAGTTCTTGAATTTTTTATTTTGAGGTAGTCACATTATTTATGCTGAAGAAATTTATCATGGTGGTATGACTGCACTTGGAATTTTGGATCTTGGATCTGCAACCAGACTACATTGACTACATTGGGGGAGTTATGCCACATTTTCTTCAAATGTCTCTACCTTTATGCTGCATAAAGGTTGCATATCTTCATTTTTCTCATATTGCAATATTCTATCAGGTTATTTATTCTTTTAGTTATCTTTAAGTGTCTTGTATTTTCTCCCACATATGTTGTCACTAATCATGGACAGAGCTCGGTTTAAGAATTCCATGTAACATTAGCGCTCTCTCTATATATTCATAAGCTATCCTCCAGCAGTTGTAGACCTTCCCTGGACCTTACCATCAGTACTTCCTCAGATGTTAAAGTGGAAAAGGTAAGAAATGAACTTCACGAGAAGCAAGAAGATGAATCTGAGGAAGCATTTAAGCAATCCCTTGATGCTTTCAAGGAACAGGCTTCTAGAATGCAAGAAATTTCAAAAGAGGCATATGTTTTCTATGCTGAAAAAGAAAATATAGTGTTAAAGGATACGACAGAGAAGTTGAAACTACAGTAAGAAAATATGAGAGCAGTTTTAACTTCAACTGCAGAGGAAATCCGTGTAAAGAAAAAATAAAATTTTTCATTTTGGGTTGAAAATGTTCTTGAGACTATGATGGATGTAGCTGAAATTGTTTTTGGTGTTCACCCAGATGATCTTAAAAACCAGTCTAAAGTTCATGACTTTTGCCCTTGTATTCCATATGGTAAGAGTGCTAATTTTTTCTCTATTATGGTGTTTATGTTTATGATATTCATTTTCCAGTTAGCACTACAATCTTTCCATGGTAGATATGATATTGAAATGAGCATGCAACAAACATTACACAGCGATAATACTTGGAAGTATCATTCTGAGCAAGAAAACTATGAGAGCTCTTTATTGTTGCTATAAATTCAGTTGTTGCAACTGTTCACGTGATGCAAGTGCACTTCTTTTTGTTGGGGGTTTTCTTTCATTTCTCATAACTAGAAGCATTCCTGCTATTCATTTTGGAGTCATCCTAGGTGGGATACACCTAGCTGGAGCATTTCAAGCCTTAAGGCCTGGAATAAGGGTGAGGCATATGATGTCTTTAATGGAGAATCCACCCACTCTACATTGGTGAATTCATAGTCTTCATATCCAATTTAGCGTTTCATTTCTTTGCTAGGATAAGATTGTTCAGAAGCGATATTGTCTCATTTAAAATTGGTGTCGAAGCACATATGCTGGTTCTCCTTGTCTATCCTTGTCTATGTAGGGAAGGCCTCGGGGTAGTGCACATATGATCTAGTGATTTTTATGTGCATTAATGGAATACAAAATGATTTTTTATAGAAGAAAAGAAATAGATAGGAGAAGGTTATCATTCTAAATAAAATATGATTCATACTCCATCTCTCATCATTTTTTCTTGTGTCTATTAGATTATTTTGTTAACAATTTCTCTTAAAACTAATAAATTACATTTAACCCTTGTCCGTTATTGAATGGATGTTTTGTGAAAGAAAACATGTTAGCTAGGAATGCTATCATTCTTTTATATTGTTGTAAGCAAGTTTTTGAATTTTTTATTTTGAGGTAGTCACGTTGTTTATGCTGAAGAAATTTATCACGGTGGTATGATTGCACTTGGAATTTTGGATCTTGGATCTACGACCAGACTACATTGACTACATTGGGGGAGTTATGCCACATTTTCTTCAAATGTCTCTACCTTTATGCTGCATAAAGGTTGCATATCTTCATTTTTCTCATATTGCAATATTCTATCAGGTTATTTATTCTTTTAGTTATCTTTAAGTGTCTTCTATTTTCTCCCACACATGTTGTCACTAAGCATGGACAGAGCTCGGTTTAAGAATTCCATGTAACATCAATGCTCTCTCCCTATATTCATAAGCTCTCCTCCAGCAGTTGTAGACCTTTCCTGGACCTTACCATCAGTACTTCCTTAGATGTTGAAGTGGAAAAGGTAAGAAATGAACTTCATGAGAAGGAAGCAGATGAATCTGAGGAAACATTTATGCAATCCCTTGATGCTTTCAAGGAACGGGCTTCTAGAATGTAGGAAATTTCAAAAGAGCCATATGTTGTCTATGTTGAAAAAGAAAAGATAGTGTTAAAGGATACGACAGAGCAGTTGAAACTACAGTAAGAAAATATGAGAGTAGTTTTAACTTCAACTACAGAGGAAATCTGTGTAAAGGGAAAATAAAATTTGTCAATTTGGGTTGAAAACATTCCTGAGACTATGAAGGATGTAGCTGAAAATACTTTTGGTGTTCACCCATATGATCTTAAAAGCTAGTCTAAAGTTCATGACTTTTTCCTTGGTATTCCATATGCCAGTAAGAGTGCTAATCTTTTCTCTATTATGGTGTTTATGTTTATGATATTCATTTTCCAATTAGCACTACAATCTTGCCATGGTAGATATGATATTGAAATGAGCATGCAACAAACATTACACAACAATAATACTTGGAAGTATCATTTTGAGCAAGTAAACTATGAGAGCTCTTTATTGTTGCTATAAAATCAGTTGTTGCAACTGTTCACGTGATGCAGGTGAACTTCTTTTTGTTGGGGGTTTTCTTTCATTTCTCATAACTGGAAGCATTCCTGCTGTTCGTTTTGGAGTCATCCTAGGTGGGATACACCTAGCTGCGAGCATTTGAAGCCTTAAGGCCTGGAAGAAGGGTGATTCGTCCATTCCCTTTGTGAAAGGAAAAGCTGGTTAGAGACCTCTCTAATAAGAACCTTCTTTTTTCCATTTTTTTAAAGCTTGGTAGTAACAAAAGTTTGACTGTTTATATCATGGCCAATAGAATGCTAGATTTGAAAATGGACATATAAGCTAGTTAATATGTTAGTGACATGTGACTATATTAATATTATTATATTGAGGCTAGCGGTTTGGTAGTTAAATCCATTGTTGAAATGATTTGTATTGGAAAAAAAATACCAAGGGTCTGGGTATTGGTACATAGGAGAATTGGTGAAAATATTGGAAAATCGACAAACTGTGGTAAACATTAAAAATTAGAATAAATTTTCTTTTTCTCGAAATTGAAAGAGGATTAATGTCATTCTCATCTCTCTTCAATTTGATACGCTGGAGATAACTAATTTTAAGATTGATATGAAATTTTGAACCTTTATTTGTTGATGTAGAAACCTTTACTCTGCCTTTTAAGCAGTTGCTGATTATGAAGCCCTACTGTAGGATGAAGAGAAACTCTTCCTAACACTACTTCTATTGTAAGAGATTCATACTTGATGAAGTAAGAATTTTGATAACAAATGATGACTTTATTTACTGCTGGATTACTCTTATATCACAAGAATTCAACGACTGTTTTGAAGAGAATGCCACTGAGTATAGATTTAAATTCTACTTCTCATACTTAATAAAACATCTTTAGGAGACATGGAAACTTCATCAATCTAGAGGTAGACTTCGTTGGGACTTCAAGTAAGCAAATAAGCTACCAACAGTTGGTCCAATTCCAGGCATTGAAATTTACTCAAGATATGTTCATAATAATTAAGAAAACATACCTCTAAAATTTGAATTTTCAATTTCTGGAGAACAACGATTTTCATGTTATTGACTCATTACTATATGAAAACTAGCATCTACAAATTTGGTTCAAAATGCAAGTTCCACCATCCAAAAGATATGTTGGCAACCTTAAAATCAGAGGAGAATGTTGATGGAAGTGAGGTACTCAAGTCAACCTGTGTTTTCATCCATTATTTTTTGTCTTCCATTTAATATGATATGTAATCAGTCCTTAAATTTATATGCTCTTGCCTTTGCAAGTCAAAACTGTTGTTGTTTCACTACCAGAGAGGCCTGGGAGCCTGAGTGCACTGTAAGATACTCAGTGATGAGTTTTGTGTTTTCATGTTCTATAGTTGTTTCTAATCTATTATACTTTTGCTTTTGGAACTATTGGGTTACTGAATTTCTTGTTGTGGATCTCATTTTTTTGTCAAAGAGAGGTTTTTGCAAGCATATGGTGCCAAGTGTAAGTTTGATCTTCCAAAGCACAAAAGGGGATGTTTAAAAATATTAGAACACAAAGGGGATGGGGATGCTGCTATAACTATAGGAACATAGGAACAAGGGGTTTCTGGAGTTGTAAATGGAAAAATAGTGGTCACACCTATAAAGCTTGCTATCATGCACAATTTCAAGGGCTTACCAATTAGACCTGTGAGTATTTGTTTGGATTGATCTATTGCTTAATGTATGGATAAAGGAGTTTGTCATCAGTAATTGCGAATTAAAATTTTGTCATTTCAAATTCACTTTGAGTTATTGTGTTATATGGTTATTAGTGTTGTCTAGATCTCTCCAATGATGAAAACCTAGGTTGGACTTCCCTTATGTGTTCTTCTTGACGTAATTCATTGGAATCTGGTTGGCTTCATTGCCTTCTGTGTCTATACTTGTGGTTTTGTATTGAGATTTTTTGGGCTTGTTGTCTGTGTTTTTCACTTCTGAGAATGCTTTGGTTTTGTTTTTCTCTAATTATGTGTTGAACATTTTTTAAAAATCAATGCCTATTATACAATTTCAAGGACTGCCATAACTCCTCACACAATTATTTAAAGGGTGCTAGCTCATTGGAGGAGCACCTACCATGTAGGAGGTTGGTGGTTCGATTCCACTATACCCTAACATGAATTATTCAATGATATTGTTGATTTTTTTAATTAAATATTTTTATATTGATTTATTTTAATGGTGAGATATTTTTCTAGCTTCATTGATTTATATGGTCTCTATAGAGACAATAGATAGGATTAAAGACATTGTCTCCATAAATACAATATGTCTTTAATTCCAACTATTGTCTTTGGAAAGACAAAAATGAAATTGTCTCAACTTAAGACAATTTGCCCAAAAATTGTCTTAAAACCCCCCTTGGTGTTGTAGTGCAACTATTGTCTTAGGAGAGGAAAAAATGAAATTGTCTCTGGAGAGACAAAAATGATTGTGTTATATATTATCTTTATAGAGACAATATTTTAACACAATTTAATTTTAAGACGATTTAATTTGAGACACTCACTTAAAGACAATATTTAAGAAAATACACAAGTTTTCTTTTCTCTCAAATTAAGACAATTTACCCAAAAATTATCTTAAATATTGTCTTAAAACCTCCCTTTATGTTGTAGTGGCTCTCGCCTTTTCCTATCGCAAGAGCCCATAATCAATTCTCTCTAAATCGAGGTACCCGTTCCATGAAATTATTCACGCCAAGATTCGGATGGAAAAATGCACCAATAAGCCACGAGTAAACGTCAAAGAAACTATAGCAATCTCAGCCAAGGCTGAAAAATCTCAAAAGGACACTAAGATTAAAAGACAACTAAAACCTTATAGGTTAATAACCCATTACCTTTGGTATGTACTAGAGATATTAGAATTAAAGAGATATTAGAATTAAAGATATTTATGTGATACCCACCATAAACTACTAATATAGTAAATGTCCGCACAATGACCCGTTCTAAAACCAGACAACGGATCATCTCCAGGAAATGGAATCAGGCAAAACCAGACATGGCAATTGCATCACAACAAAGCCTGAATTCCCGACTTTGGAAAAATATTGTTTATGGGTAGGCAACGATAAACTCAAGGTCTATTCAATTAGCTCTTCATTGTAAGTTGTTATGCTACATACTGCAAACCTTCAGTCCCCAAAATAAAAAAATAAAAAAGCCTAAAATCCAAAGGTGTTCTCAGAAATCTTCTCACCGATACATAAACAACGGCGTAGTCTACCTATTCTACGTTTTGACCTTTCCAGCCACCGATATTTTTATATTTTCCGGTACCGCCTCCTTAGGCCCCTTTGCCGAGGTTCGTTTCTATTTCATGTCCGTCACCATTCGCCGTGTAGCTCCGTCTTGGAGCACTCACACTCCAACTCCAGCTCCCCATGCAATTCAAACTCCAGCTCACTACCAAATTCAAGCGCTAGACTAACAGGACTAGAACTCACATCTCTCGAATTGCTGCTCACCTCATCCATTCAGAGCATTCGCAGGTATAATTTGGATCCATAATTCAACTTCCCAAATCAATTTATCTGCTCTTAAAATGAGTTGTTGCTAAATATGTGTGATGGGAAGCTGCAGAATGGAGTAGTCTAGTGCATCGATCGTAGATCGGCAGGGCCTCTGGATTCAAAGTGTCCATCCTTGGAGCCTCGCAAGGCATCGAACAACCCCTTTTCATGCTCATGAAAATGAATCCGCTGGTCTCAATCCTTCACCTCTATGATGTCATCAATACGTTTGGCTTCACTGAAGATATCAACCATATGGGCACCACTGCCGTTGTATTCACAATTTTAAGAAATAGGGCTTTCGTATATACTTCATTTTTAGGTCCTAATTATTACAATTTTTGTGTTTTTTTAGGGGCGTGGATTTGTGGGCAAAGAGTAGCTTGAAGCAACCTTGGTGGAAATGGATCTCGTGATCATCTCTGCAGGAATTCCACAGAAAACCGGGATGACTAGGGATGATTTGTTCAATATCAATGGGGAAGTGTCTGCACCTTGTGCAAAGGAGTAACCAAGTGTTGTCCCAAGGAAATTGTGAACATTATCAGAAATCCTGTTAATTCCACTGTGCCAATTGCTGCAGAGGTTTTTAAAATAGTCGTTGCCTATAACCCTCAGCATTCCATGGGAGTTCAACAATAGATGTTGTAAGAGCAAATACTTTCCTAGTATATAAGCTCAACTTTCCTTTCCACACTTAGTTTTTAGTGGAGTTGGAACCAGCTAATTAGATTGGATTTTCATTTTGGAATTGCTGAGCTTAACAGTGGTTTTTCACTGTAATTTTTTTTTGGGGTTTTCACAATTTTGATATCTGGCTGACCCTTTTCAAAATTTATAGGAGACATCATAATTTCTGGAACTTTGATTTAAAAATACATTTTTGGTAATGTAAATGAGATACCAACTTGAGCATTTCATGGCTCTGGTTGAACATGCTGAAATCATAGGTGTGGATCCAAAGGAGGTTGATGTTCCAGTGGTTGGTGGGTATGTAGGAATTGCCAATATTCTGCAACTTTTATCTAAAGTTTGGCTTTTGAAACCAAAAAAATAATGGATGTTTCTATTTTGCTGGTTTGTTTAATGTAATATTCAAATATGATTTCTAACAACTAGCAAGATAGGTAGGATTCCATGTTTATATGTTATATTATTTCTATGATATGAATTCAAGTCTTTCACTGATATGCTTTTTTTGTTTTTTTGGAACTCAAACAAAATAGTGTGTCAATTATGCCACACAAAGCTACTTGAAACAACTTGCTGATCCATGTAATAATAGTCTTCTTTGCTTTTTATTCTTTTTCTATTCCTTTTCAATATTTCCAAAATTTGGGGATATTGTTTTATTATTATTTTTTGTTTCTGTTGGTTTTTTTTGGATAGTTTGTAATAATTGATATAGTTTACTGTTACATTACATTTTTAAGTTTTTTTTTTTTTTAATCTCTAAAGTATAAATCTTTTCCAATCTTTTTCTTGATTTTGGTCTTTTTTTAGGCTGAGGAGAAATAAATCTTCTCTTTCTTCATTTCCAACAGTTGACTTATTTTCTATTTTTTTTAATCCTTATTTTAAAACTTTCACTGATATATAAAGCAAAAGCAAGGCCAATTTTCTTTCAACAGAAACTAAAGTATACTATCACCATGACAACTCTTCATTTTCCAGAGGTCCTTAAAAAATCGTTTATCTGTCATCTATTAATTTATATAAACTAGAAGGGAATCTATTAATTTGTATAAACTAGAAGGCTAACATGTAAGTGAACTACCATTTTTTACCTTTTCTAAGAATATTTTTTTATTCTAAAGTAAGACTGGATTGTGTTGGTATCAGATAATTTTACCTTCCAGGACCATTGAATGCAGATGGAAAATTAGTGAACCCTGACGGTGACAATGAATTTAATGCAGATGAAAAATTAGTGAACACTAATAGTGACAATGAATTTATATGCAGACGTTGTTATAATTACATATATTTTCAACATTTCAATTTGGAAAAGAATCTTAATTTTGGAATGTGTTTGTCTTGGAAAATCTGGGTTAGAGAAGTTGAGAAAGGAACTACTACCAAACATTGCAAAGTAATTTCATCTCTCATATATTAACTGCATACTGGGACGTGAGGAGTATGGTGTCTTAAAGCTATACACACTAAGAATTTTATGATTGTTAGTTTGGTTTTCTTCGTTTTTTTGTTTTAGCTTATCCTACATGTTATTGAGATCCAAAGATCTAAAGTAGATGATATAATTTTATTCTCTTCGATTTAGAATCACACGACTTTTGCATTGAACTTAGTTCTTGGATCAATTTAGGCGCAACAAACAAATATGTTGAATTGAAACATTGATGAAAATAAATATATTATTGTTGTGCAATTATAATGGACATTGTGAAATGAAATTGGTACTGGTTATTTTTAGGCTTCATTTTTGATATATCACAATTGTAAGATAACTACATGGAATCCATTAGTTTTACTCGTTCAAATTGTGATATTTTGTTGTTTATATCACTTATCATGGAAATTGTGATATTTTATTGTTTACATCAGTTATCTTGGATTGTTGATGTTCAATGTGGATTGTACCAGATATTCGCCAAGTTTACCATTATTAGTTTTGACATTGTTGTTTGTTTGTGATATTTTGTTGTTTACATAACTTATCATCGAAATTGTGATATTTTGTTGTTTACATCAGCTATCTTGGATTGTTCATGTGTTCAATGTAGATTGTACCAGATATTCACCAACTTTACCATTATTAGTTTTGATATTGTTGTTTGTTTGTGATATTTTGTTGTTTACATCACTTATCATCTAAATTGTGTTATTTTGTTGTTTACATCATTTATCTTGGATTGTTAATGTTCAATGTGGATTGTACCAGATATTCACCAACTTTACCATTATTAGTTTTGATATTGTTGTTTGTTGTCATGATTCATTGATTAAAGAAAATTCTACAATTATGTTATTGTATCTTAATTGGATACTCTATCATGAACATTGTAGTGTCTATATATACATTTTCTTAAGTAAATCTCATGAGATCCTCTCTTTTTCCTTGGAATATTTGGATAGAGAGTGGCTCATTTGTTATCCATAATAGTGACTGGTAATTCCAATGCACTCAACCAGATTTGAAGTTTGACCATGTGGGGCTACAATGTCTATATATCTTATAAAGAGAAACTTCAGTTTTTTTTTGTTAGAGAGTGTATATATATATTATTTAAAAAAAAAAAACACCTATGAAATTTGAAATTTGTAGAAAGAGATTAAACATTATTTCTTGAAAAACTGCAATGATTTAAAAAAAAAAAAATAAGAAAATAGATTTTAGTGTTTGATGTAGTCAAAATTACTATGTCAAGGTATAATTCATAAAAAGAGAATTCAACATAAATTACATGATGTTAAAACAGTCAAGACAAGATGACAATTGTAGATTAAATGTCTTTTTGTTATTATCTTCAAAATTGTTTTTGTTTTGATTCTATTGATGAGTGAAGGTTACCATGTCAAACTGGGACTCCCAATATGGAGACTTGAGTAGTAGTATTATGATCTTTTTATTATTTAACCTTCAAAGTTTCATATATATATATATATATATATATATATATATATATATTATGTAACACATAGATGTTTATCATTCCATTATGAGCATAAATTTGACTTAATAATTTAGAGGGCATTTTTGTTGGAGTTGGTTTTCTGAGCACATGTCAAAATTATCCTTTTTTACTTCAATTTAAGAGAATAAATTTGGTTTGAAAGTAACACTTTTGTAAAAGAGGGAGAAACTACTAAATTAATATTTTCTCTATATTATTTAGAAATATTATTCCAATAGTGGATAATATGTGAATTATCATTCCATTATGAGCATAAAATTTATTTAATAATTAAAAGTGTATTTTCATTTGAGATGGTTTTCTGACTATAATTTGAAATTATATTTTTATGTACTTCATTTTAAGAGATAATATCAAAATAGTATTATTTTTATGTACTTTATTTTAAGAAATAATATCAAAGTTATATTGTTGGAAAAGTGTGAGAATGTGCTAAATGGACTTTACTCCTATAATATAAAAAATTATGATTCCAACAACAAATTATATTTGAATGCATATAAAATCTTTCGGTGATAATCACATCTAAGAATATTATGTCGACACTTTTGGAACCAACCACTTTTCTTGATGACAAACCACACTGGCTAGTTAGAAAGGCGTGGACATAATATCACACACATAAGGAGTTGTCTAACAACATGGAGGAATTGCTCGGACGATCAAAATTGGCTGAAATCCGGGCCAAAAAATTTAAGAAATATTATAGTAACAGTGTTTGAATCATGATTTTGATGGTGGAAATGGATTCAGCACCATGAAAAACCTCTAGGGCACCCAAAATATTAAATTTTGATAGTTATAACATGGATTTACAAAAATCACTACCAGATTTTCTTAAATTCCTATCGGAATTTCCATAATTTTCAGGGAAAAAAAGCAGTCTAGTTAGACTACGGCCACACGTAATATCACACTATTCTTGATATTTGAATTCTTTATGGCATTACAATAATGCATTGCATTTCCTTTTCTCATAATGGTTAGAAAAATGGGTTTTCCTGTTTTCATGCGTTGGTAAGACTGATATTTCCTAAAGTTCTCAGCTTTTTGGAAAACATTCGTAGTCACTGCAAGGAAATAGGACCTAAAGATGGAAAGGAAAATATATGTTTGGAAAAAACACAATATTTTTGTGAACAAATTATAATTAAGTCATTCATGAAGATAAGTATGTAAGACATGTAAATGAGAAGAAATTGGGTTGATGTCAAGGAAACATTTTTTTTTAGAGTTTAAAACATAACATTACTTCATCATGAGGTATTAAGATAAGGAATTTCTTTGAGGTTAGCAATTTCCTATTGAAATGCATAGAAATTAATATGTTTGTCTTTCATGAAAGAAAACTTTAGTTGCTTCAAATACTTGGATTCAACAAATAGATCCTTAGCGGTGTTCTAGTAACCAATCAAAAGAATTGCATAGTAGAAATTATGGGAAAAACATTGCATTTAATAAATGTTAAATACAATTCAGAAAATCCCACCATTGACCAAACTACAACTCTGTTTCCATTTCCATCTTTTTTTCATGGGTTCACCGTAAATCAATATGAATTAAATAAAACAACAAGAGTCAAATCATATAAAAAGGGATTGCCCAGTGGATGTTTATAACTATAGATTCCCTTCTAGTTTATACAAATTAATAGATGACAGATAAATGTTTACCTCAACAACCTCTGTACCGCATTTTGAATATGATTTGTTAAGGACCTTTGGAAAATGAAGAGTTGTCATGCATGGTGATAGTAGACTTTAGTTTCTATTAAAAAAAAATTGGTCTTGCTTTTGCTTTATATATTAGTGAAAGTCTTAAAATAAGGATTAAAAAAAAAAATAGAAAATAAGTCAATTGTTGGAAATGAAGAAAAGAACAGATTTATTTCTCCTTATCAGAATGCAAAGAATGGCCTGAAAAAGACCAAAATCAAGAAAAAGAGTGGAAAAGATTTATACTTAAAAGACGTACAAAGAAAGAAAAATTTAAAAATGTAACAGTAAACTATATCAATCACTACAAACTATCCAAAAAAGTCAACAAAAGCCAAAAATAATAATGAAACAATATCCCCAAAGTAACACAAAATGCAGAGTTGTCCTCAAAGACAAGGAGAAACAATTATTAAAAACTCAGAGGATAATAAGACACTCTATAAATTTTGGAAATTTTAAAAAGGCATAGAAAAAGAATAAAAGGCAAAGCAAAATCAAGAGGTAAATTATTACATGCATCAACAAGTTGTTTCAAGTAGCGTTGTGTGGCATAATTAGCACACAATTTTGTTTCAGTTCCAAAAAAACAAAAAAAACATATCAGTGAAAGACTTGAATTCATATCATAGAAATGATATAACATATAAACATGGAATCCTAGCAGACTGGAAATCATTTTTGAATACTACATTAAACAAACCAGCAAAATACAAGCATCCATTATTTTTTTGATTTCAAAAGACAAATTTTAGATAAAAGGTGAAGAATGGCGATTCCTGCATACCCACCAACCACGGGAACATCAACCTCCTTTAGATCCACACCTACAATTTCAGCATGTTCAACCAGAACCATGCAATAATCAAGTTGGTCTCTCATTTACATTACCAACAAGTACCAGAGATTATGATGTCTCCTATGAATTTTGAAAAGGGTCAGCCAGATATCCAGATTGTGAAAACCCCAAAAAAAAATTTACAGTGAAAAACCACTCTTAAGTTTAGCAATGCCAGAAAAAAAATCTAAACCACTCTTAAGCTCAGCAATGCCAGAATGAAAATCTAATCTAATTAGCTAGTTCCAACTCCACTAGAAACTAAGTGTGGAAAAGAAAGTTTAGCTTGTATACGAGGAAAGTATTTGCTCTTACAACATCTAATGTTAAACTCCCATGGAACGCTGAGAGTTATAGGAACAACTATTTTAAAAACCTCTGCTGCAATTGGCACAATGGAATTAACAAGATCGCTGATAATATTCACAATTGTCTTGGGACAACACTTGCTACTCCTTTGCACAGGGTGCGGACAATTCCCGCATTGATATTGAACAAATCATCCCTACTCATCCCGGGTTTCCGTGGAATTCCTGTAGAGATGATCACGAAATCCATTCCCACAAGGTTGCTTCAACCTACTCTTTGCCCACAAATCCACGCCCCTAAAAAACAAAAATTGTGATAATTAGGACCTAAAAATGAAGTAAATAGGAAAGCCCTATTTCTTAAAATTGTGCATACAACGGCAGTGGTGTCCATATGGTTGATATCTTCAATGAAGCGAAGCATATTGATGACATCATAGAGGTGAAGGATTGAGACCAGCGGATTCATTTTCATGAGCATGAAAAGGGGTTGTCCGATGCCTTGCGAGGCTCCGAGGATGGACACCTTGAATCCAAAGGCCCTACCGATCTACGATCGATGCGCTCGAATACTCCATTCTACAGCTTCCCATCACATAGATTTAGCCGCAACTCATTTTAAGAGTAGAGAAATTGATTTGGGATGTTGAATTATGGATCCAATTATACCTGCGAATGCTCTGGATGGACGAGGTGAGCAGCAATTCGAGAGATGTGAGCTCTGGTCCTGTTAGTCTAGCGTGTGAATTGGGCGGTGAGCTGGAGTTTGAATTCCATGGGGAGCTAGAGTGTGAGTGCTCCAGGACGGAGCTACACAGTGAATGGTGACAGACATGAAACGGAGACAAACCCCAGCAAAGGGGCCTAAAGAGGCGGTACCGGAAAATATAAAAATATCAGTGGCCGGAAAGGCCAAAACGTAGCATAGGTAGACTACGCCCATAAACAACACTCAACTCAACAATTCGGTGATTTTTTTTCCAAAAATTTGAGGGTGAGATTGTTTAAATCATTTTTATGTTTGAATCATTTTTTTAAATGGTGACAATAGATTCAGGATTATTATGAGCCACGAAAACACCCAAAATCTCCTAAAAACAAATTTTAAAAATTTCTACCCGATTTTCTCAAGAGCTTCACGAAATTCCTATTATTTTCCTAATAGGATTGTGGCCTCTTTCAACTACGCCGATAAAAAAATCTCTAAAATACCGCTCAGGATTTCTGCATCCATCCCATGTTTTAACGCCACCCCACACACTAGAGACAACCTAACCAAATACTACCAAAATGTAATGACCACTATCAAACCAATCCGACTCTTTTTAAAGCCAGAATATGTGATAGATATCAATTTTTCAAATTTTAGAAACACAAAAAGAGGAAAAACAGAAACAACCAATGGCAGTAGCTCCAATAATGCAAATCTACAACAGATCACAAAACCGAAAGATTATCTCCTGTTCGCCAACTCCATCGTCCACTGATCGCCTACGCCCATCAAACTCCCCCTTTGTAGCAGCTTCTTACAAAATCACAACCTTCAATAATCCGAATTTGATGTATGCTTATCTCATATTATACGTTGTGCTGAGTACGGACTAAATGAACAGTATAACCCCGGCGTAGGACTGCATGCCATTAGTACATACCAGAAGAGCATTGATTTCTCAGCCCAAAAATATTGATGAAAAAGATTGATATCAAAAAATTATAAAGCTTGTCGCTTCTCACTAAAACTATCTTCTAGGTATTGTCCTCCTAATGACATCTAGAAAGACAGGTTTCTCATTTTATTAGAGTCGGAAATCTCATATGCTTTTATTTCCACTGGCTCTCCACATCTATTTGTATTAAAGCAATCAACTAGCGATACAAATATACATATAGAGTTACAGTATGGTAAGGCGAGGAGTTGGAACAGCAAAGAGGTCATGTGCTCTTGATACTGTAATTCCGTGATGCTTTTCAGACATGTCCAATTTCTCTTTAATCATATCATCGGGGAGTCTCCAGTTGAAACAGTGCAACAGCTGCGCCACAGCAAACTCTACAACGATCAGTCCCAATTGCTGTCCGGGGCATCGTCTCCGCCCTGCTCCGAACGGAATCCATTCAAAATTTTCTACTTTTGTATCTAGGAAGCCGGCTTCCATGAAATTTTCCGGCTTGAAACTTTCAGCATCCTCCCCCCATAACTTGGGGTCCCTTCCAATTGCCCAGATGTTAACCAGAAGTTGAGTCCCGCTGGGGATTTCATAGCCCAACACATTGCACCTTTCCATTGATATGTGGGGAAGCGATAAAGGCCCCGCAGGGTGGAGTCTAAGCGTTTCTTTCACCACAGATTGTAAATAAACCAGGCCAGGCAGATCAGATTCTTGTACCATGCGCCCCATTCCAACTACGCGTTCCAGCTCGTCCTGAAGCTTCTTCATTACTGGCGGGTTTCTCAGCAATTCGGACATTGCCCACTCTATGGTTACAGATGAAGTATCGGAGCCAGCGGACAAGATATCCTGCCAATCAAAGACATCCAAATCAAAAAATATCACGATTCTCATATTTTATGCAAAGCCAATGAAATCTAAATGATAGGCAGAGAATCCATAAACGCTCCTGTGCTCCAATAAAAAAACATACATAGATGATGGATTTTATATTGTCTCGCGTGATTTGGAACCCTAAATTATTATTAGCTGAGGCTTCCAGCAAAACATCCACAAGATCTGGCATGGCGTTGGGCTTATTCTGCGAAAAGTGATCCTCTAGTATCTTCTCTAGCAAGTTGTCTTGTGCCTTGTGTATGTTCTTCAATCGACGGTTGAGACCTTGCAGATCCATCCGCGCCAAGTATGGTATGTAATCTCCTATGTTGAAAGACCCTGCTAACACAAACGTTTCCTTTATCATTGAGTGGATCCCTCTACTGTCCATTAAGTGCTGGTCAGTATACTTTCTACTGAAGGCAATCCTGCAGATTATATCAATCCCAAGGGCCGACACGGCCTTGCTAATGTTCACAGGCGAAAACCCTTCATGATATGAAATATGAATAGAGCGAATCATAGCAGAGATTTCCTATTCTCTTATGAAGCGAAAGGAATCTATTCGTCTTGAGCTCAGCAACTGTAAGACGCAGAGTTTACGCATTGCTCTCCAGTAGCGGCCATACGGAGAAAATGTGATGTCGGAGGAATTGTACCACAAGTACTTTGTGGCGGTTGATGTAGGTCTGCTAGCGAAAAAGAGATCGTGAGTCTTGAGGAATTCCTTGGCTATATCTGGAGAGGAGACGACTAGGGTGAGGGCGGAGCCGAGGCGTAGAGACATGAGTGGCCCGTATTTGAGACAAAGCTCTGCTAACGCTCTGTGTGGAAGCTGTCCCATCATATGGAGGTTTCCAATAATTGGAAATGGAAATGGCCCCGGAGGCAACCTCAAGTTTCTGCCCCTGAACAAGAAGGTCCATGTCACTACCAATGCAAGAAGAAGCGCAGTACTAGCGAGTTTAATGTAGAACTCTAAGCTTATGTGATCGGCTGGGTCAGAACCCAGCTCAATCGCCATTGCCACCATCCACAGGCACTTACTGGTATCTTGAATTCAGTGTCGATGACCGTACATGTTTGCGCAGAGGGAGCTTCTTGAACTTTTGGATAAAAATATATATAATTTTTTTTTGAGAAGAAATAAACGATTCTTGCATTCATTTAAATGACAAAGTTAGAGAACATGTACAGGTTTATTGTTTCCATCAGTCTATCAGTAGTAGCACTTATTCATTTAAATGAGAAATTTACCTAACATGGACATGTTTATGTTTTCAAGTCTATTAGTGGTAGTACTTATGTTTGGTATTTATGTTGACTAAAATAGGACCAACTTCTATAGAAGTAATTGGTATGGTGGGACTTATAAGATATCTAAAAAGAATTGAGCAAATGATAGTAGGTAGATGGTTTAACGTTATCTTCAAAGAAGGCATGAGTGAAAGAAAGAAAATATTGATGAGACAAAACTACACATGGATGCAAAAATTGAATATCTACCTCATGCTTGTTCTTATTGCTCAATTAAGAACCAACTCGCATCAACTTGAGTGTGAAACAAGACGATGGAAAAGGCCTAGAGAAGCTTGGGAAGAACTTGTATGTACATTTTGCACGTCTAGGGCAGTGGAATCGGAAAAACATTTCATTTTGGAATGTGATGCATTCAAAAACATCAGAGAAAGTTATGGAAATATGTTACCATCAGTTTCTTGGCATTGTTTTTCAGCGATGGGATTGTTGGAAGGTTGGGCCAGTTCATCATCAATTTGAATAAGAAATGGACTGAAATGCAAAAGGCAGAAAACAGGGAACTCATAGTCCCATAGATTATTTTTAAGCTCTTGGACGTTAAAATATCATTTCATTTTATATGTTGTCATCTCTACTTCTTATTCTTGAATTTCCAAAACCCATTATATTATAGTTCCTCACAAAAAAGGAGGTTCCAGAGAAGGATTAATAACGATTAACAATACCTAATACAAAAATTCACAAAAATATAGAAATACACAACAAATACGTGCATTTCCTATGCTCATTACATTGCCTTTACCCATATTGCCTTCAATACATTCTCCTCTTATGAGAAAGGCCTTTTCTTTTAACAACATGTAATCTCATCTTGTTCTTTTCCAAAACCTATAAAATGTTTACCAAAAAAATTTCCTCTATACTAGTTCTTTCCTTGTCAACTTGAAAAAAAAAATGAATATTTCCATTCCTTGTAAGTTGTACATCCATGATTCTGTTACCTTCTAAGTAACCTCAATGAAAAATGATACTGTCAACTTTAATTTTTAAATGATTTTCAAAAAAATAAAATGAATCATACTTGAAGGGACCTTCAGCCTCTCTTAGAAAGGACATCAACGGTCATGTTTTGTTCTCTATAAACATATTTGAATTTGACGTTCTGAAAAGATTGGATCAACTCTGTGATCCGCGCCATCCAATTAGATAATATGGGAGGTTTGAAATTATTGTGCTCTCTAACCAAGTCTATGACCCCCTTTGTGTCACTAGTCCACTTTGCAGCTTTTAGAAGCCCCCATAATGCAATCACCTCTTCTCGGTTGTTTGTCCCCTCACTACCTCTCCACCAAAAGTGATAGTAGATACCAGGCTTCATTACCAAATAGACCCCACAACCACATTTCCTATATCTACTGGCCCCATCGAAAAAACCAACTCGAAATTTTCCCCATATGTCTCTACACCTTACTTGTCTTCTTTTTGTCGTCTCCCTTATCAACCCCTTTTCATTGAAGTAGGAGACATATTTTAAAATCACTGACAGTCAATCTTATCTAGAAAAATGGCAGAGTTTCTAGATTTCCAAATAAACCAAATAATGTAACTTGGCAAGAAGCGAAAGGCTTTATGTTTCTTATACCAGGACTTGATGAAATCTGCCACAGATAGATCCATAGAACTTACCTTAAGATTGAATATGTTTGAAACACCTTCTCATACTGCCTTCGAGAAGGGGCAGTGTAGAAATACGTGTGTCCCATCTTTCAGACCACGACATAACATGCACACTCGAGGCTCCCTAAAACCCCTCTTTTGTAAATTGTTCCAAGCAAGAACATGGTCATGCACGACCAACCAACCAAAACATTTGAGTTTGTTTGAGATATCCCCTCTCGAGATAACTAGAAACCACCTATATTATTCATATTTCTCTCTAGTAAAAAGCATACACTTGTAGATGTCTTTGATTTTTGGGTAATCTTTTTTAATTGACCTTCCAATGAAATTTTGCCCTGCGTTGACTAAATATCAATACTAACATCTCTCAATTGAAAATATATATTATAACATAATAAAGATGAAATTTCACAGATAAACAAAAATTAAGAAACGAGAATCTATTCTTTAAACCCAAATTATAGCAAGTAATATACTCATTCTTTAAACCCAAATCATAACAAATAATATACCCAATAAAATTTGTACCATGGTGTGGTTGATTTCATCGAGAGAAACGGTTAAAAATCAAATTTAACAAGTAAAAATGGTCAAACTTGACAGCTCACACCGATTTGAAATTTCTACACTAAACCAATCGATGTGATATATCTTTGAAATTAAGATGAGGCAGATCTGTAATAGGGATATCGTTTCCCATCTGCAAGCATTATTTATATATCTCCACACCTGGAAGGCACTTAAATGTTTAACACGTGGATTTCCACTTGCTTAAATTTGGGTACAAAGCTTTCGAGATCTCATCATGACCCACTTCGGAATCAATTTCTAATAGTGTACGCGCGAGTTTCTTCCCTCGTAAGCGTAATAATAATTTACTCAAGGCTTTTAGATTGGAAAAGATAACTATGATTATGACATTTTTGATAATTTATTATGATTATGACATTTTTGATAATTTATTTAATCTTGGATTGTTTTTTATTAATTTAAATGTTGAAAAGAAAATTATGATTATAAATTTTTTAATAATTTATTTAATTACATTTATAGGTATGATGAGGTATTTAATTGTGATGTTATTATATTTATAATTTGTAGTTTAATTAAATTTTTTTTTTTTTAATTATGGAAATTCTAATAAAATTTTAATAAATTTGGTAGGAAATTTTGTAAATTTAAATTATAACTGTCAAATTTCAAGATTTTAGATTTTCCAAAAGTTTTTGACAAAGTTGAATCAATTTCCACTATAAAAAAAATATTTAATTCAAATATTGATACAACTAAATTTTTTGAAATTTTTTTTTTTTTTCAAATTTAAATTACTTTTGACAATCCAACAAATTCCTTAACCTTTATAAATTTATACCATTCATAATTATAATTATATTTTAAAAAAATACTCCTAAAATTTTTATTTTTTAGGTCATGAAATGAATTAAAACTAATCTAAAAGTTGTACTCAGTCAAAATTAAGAAATAAAGAGGATATGATGTGAATTCATCCAATGAATAAGAATGGACATTCGTATATCATATCTAATTTTGGTGGGATATGATGGGATTTCATTCAATGAATAAAAATGGACATTCGTATATCTAATTATGGTGGGAGGTTAATTAATTTTTTTTAATTTTTAATTCTTGTATTTTTATTATGAATTATGTATTTATATTTAATTTATGTGTTTGTGTTTTAATATTTGATTTATGTTATATTTTTGGAATAATTTATTGGGAAAGTTAGTTATATTTAATGTAAATAACAGTGATGAGGTTTTTATTTTCAGTTCTCAATATTTACAAATTTCTGCGCGATGAGGCTTTTATTTTCAATTCTCAATATTTACAAATTTCTGCTTGTCTAAATTTCTGCTTTGTCTTAGGAGTGTAGGGCTTAAATGAGTGTAGGGCTTAAATTTAGAAGGTATAGTCCCTAATTGGAATTAATATGAGACCAATTTACTCGTTGAAAAAAATTCAATTTTTTTCAAAAGTAATTATTTTAATATAAAAGTTTATTGGGATAGCTTAATTAATGATCTCTATGTTATAAAGTACCTTAAAAATTGTGTATTTTAAAGTTTATATATATATATATATATATATATATATATATATATATATATATATTTTTTTTTTTTTTTTTTAATTTATTTATTTTTTGCTGGTTAATTTAAATCAAAATGATGGGCATATATTTTTAAAAACTTGAGTTCAAATTGTCTAATCTTTAGAATTTGAGTGTGGAGTGCCACATGGGGTTTTTGAAGGTGCTAAATCCATTTATGCATTCAAAAATGCATTTTAAGGAACAAAAAATCACTTTTTTTGTTTAAATTGTTTTCTCTGATTAGGATGAAAAGATCTATTTCGTCTATAAGTTGGACTAAGTCTAAATAATTATATATAATATTATATGAAATAATTAAAAATTGTGAATTTAAATATTTAATAGATTTGTATTTAAAATAAATTTAAGTTAATTATTCTTAAAACAAATTAATATGTAGAAAAAATTATATAATAATATATATGATGCTAGATTTTATACTTTTGTGATCCATATTGATTATGATATTGGCTTACAGATTAATCACATCATTAAGTTTTGGTAGACTTTTGAAAGGTTGATGAAACTTAATAATTTGAAAGACAATCTTGTAATCAATATATATGGTTTTGTAATTTACTATTAAAATTTTTTTTTTTTTAATATTTATAAAACTCAAGTATATATATGTGTGTGTGTGTGAAATTATATCTCTAATAAGTCTATATCTTTCAACTTAAAATTGGTATAAATTATACATTAATTTATTTTTCTGAATTATAATAATTATTCTACTTATATTTATTAACAAGAGTCACTGAGTGGCAATGTCATTTCTTTTTTTTTTTTTCCTTTTTTTAATAGATGTATTTTTTTCATGTGCATCACATGCTAAAAATACAAAACCAATAACATTTTCACCTTGTAGCTCTTGTTTTGATGAATTTGTATTAAAATTTATGTTAAGATAGTAAACTAGAAATACAAATATATTTCTAATTTTATGATACTATAAAGTGGGGAGTTGGAATTTGTCACCATTTTTAATTTTATGTATATAAACTCACATGTTTATTATTTTCATGATGTTTGAATTGGTGAGAAATTATAATTATAATTATATATAATGGTTGAAAAATTGTGTGGTGAGAGGGCATCTCCCATATATTAATTTATGGAAGATATATATATATATATATATATATATATATATATATATATATATATATATATATAATGGTTGAAAAATTATTGTGGTGAGAGGCCTCTCCATTCCAGTATGGAAGAGATGTTGTCTTGTCCTGTTATGTAAATATTTTTGACATTTGATAACTCATGGTTTTTCCAATGGTGAATCTGCTAAATGTCCATAAGATAAAAAAAAGAAGACAGATTTGATACCCCTTAGGGTTTGATAGATCGAGGCTTGTTTTATATATATATATATATATATATATATATATATATATATATATATATATATATATATATATATATATATATATATATGATGAAAAATTAAAAATAAGTATATTATTTAATATTTTGGTAATGATATATAATAAGAATAAGAATGGATGCATATTGAAGTCTAACGTGAGCCCCACAAAAGAGCCCTAAACCTTAAAATTGCTACCAGTACAACTAGTGGGAAAAATACTTGAACATAAACAATAACTAATACTCAGTAAATCCCCAAGCTTGGAATATTTATAAATGAAGACTAAGCTTGGAATCTTTATAAATTAAGATCTCATCCAAAAGATCAAGTTGATCTAAGAAAAGAAGTCCAAAAGATAAAGATCTTCATTGTAGAAGATCAAGTTGATCTAAGACATGAAGTCTCCAAAAGGTAAAGATCTTCATGGCAAAAGATCAATTTGATATAAGAAAGGAAATCCAAAAGGTAAATATCTTCATGGCAGAAGATCCAATTGATCTAAGAAAGGAAGTTCTGGTTGATAAACTCACATGTTTTTTATTTCCAAAGTTTTTATTCATTTATTTAATTTTAATTTTAAAAGTTCTCCTTATGTATTTGTATTAAAATTCACATTAATATTGTCAATTATCAACAAAAATATATTTTTAATCTCATAATGTTTGAAATATATATATATATATATATATATATATATATATATATATATATATATATATATATATATATATATATATATATATATATATATATATATATATATATATATATATATATATATAATGGTTGAAAATTTATTGTGGTGGGAGGCCTCTCCATTCCTATATGAAAGAGATGTTGTGTTGTAAAAAAATTTGGCATTTGATAACTCATGGTTTTTCCAATGATATTCACACACACCAACATAAATCCATCTTAAATCTGGATCTCCCAAGTGTCGAGAGGATAAAAAAAAAGACAAATTTGATACCTCTTGGGGTTTGATAGATCTAGGCTTGTTATATTTCAATAAAAAAAATAAAAATAAGTATATTATTTAATATTTTGGTAATGATATATAATAAATAATAAGAATGGATATGTATTGAAGTGGACCGTGGATCGTGAGCCCCACAAAAGAGCCCTAAACCTTAAAATTGCTGGTACAAATGGTGGGAAAAATACTTGAACATAAACAATAACTAATACTCAGTAAATCCCCAAGCGTGGAATCTTTATAAATGAATATATCATCCAGAAGATCAAGATGATCTAAGAAAGTAACTCCAAAAGGTAAAGATCTTCATTGCAGAAGATCAATTTGATCTAAGAAAGGAAGTTTTGGTGCAAAGGATAAACAATTAAAAACACACACCAAGTTTTATTGATTAAATCACACTCCAAAAAATTGTTTTTTCCAAAATATTACATGGCTATTTATTTAGAGAAGAGAAGTCTCTCGAATCTCTTCAAAAGAAACTTCCTCCTAGATATTTGGAGGAAGTTGAGAGCTATCCTTTCAACTTTAGGATTTTATGCTAACTTCCCTATCTCCTAATTAATTCTACAATGACTGGCTAATTCTAGAAACTCCTAGATTCATTAATTAAATAATTGCATAAAAATTAAACATGAGATTCTCCTGCATCATACTACAGGGAAAGAAAAATATAAAATCATATGTTGTGCTCTTGAAGTTCTTCAACATTGGTACCATATATTTAAATCTTCGTTGTTGTCATCCAAGTAGCATCTTCGACTGGTTGATTCTTCCATCTGACCAAGCATTGAAGATACTCTTTCTTTCTAGTCTGTTTAGCCACTTTTTGATCAATGATTGATTCAATATGCTTTTATGGTGCTGAAGGCAATTGCTTCTCCCACTGAACTTCATAATGAACAGGTGAATTTTAGAATCATCCATTGGTTACTTAAAGGGGTATAGATCAGAAACATAAATATTGGTGAAATACCAAATTCTTTGGGTAGTTCTATTTCATAAGCATCCGAGGAAAATTTCCTCAGAATTTTGCATGGTCCAATCTTTTTCAGTTTTAACTTATTATATGCCCCTTTAGGAAATATTTCTTTCCGAATATGTGCCATAACCAGGTCTCCAACATTAAATTATAACTGTCTTCTTTTGGAATCTGCTCTTCGTTTATACTTGCTGCTGCTTTCTTGTAATTGTTGCTTGACTTTATCATGTATTTCTTGCATACTTGCTACAAAATTTTCACCATATGCACTTTTGAGTTATTGTTTTCTCTTGCTCCTCAACTCATAAATTCCTCTTGGATGCATCCCATAAACAATTTGAAATGGACTTAATCCATTTCTTTTGTTGGGTGAATCGTTATATGAAAATTCTTCCTGAGCAAGAACTTGATCCCACTGTTTGGGATGTTCACTTACCAAGCTTCTCAAGATATTTTCCAAGGCTCCTATTTACCACTTTTATCTGACCATCAGTCTGGGGATGATATGTTGAGTTGAAACTGAGATTAGTTCCCAAATTTTTCCATAGAGTCCTCCAGAAATGACCTACAAACTTAGTGTCTTTGTCAGAAACAATTCTTGTAGGTAATCCATGCAATCTAACTATTTCTTGGAAGAACAATTTTTCTATGTTAGTTGCATCATTTGTATTTTTACAAGACATAAAGTGTGCCATTTTTTGGAATCTGTCAACAACAACAAATATTGAATCACTTCATTTTTTTTTTTGTTTCAGGCAATCCCAGTACAAAATCCATGCTTATGGAGTCCCATGGTCAATTTCGTATTGGTAGGGGTTGATGGAGTCCAGTGTTCTAACTTCTTCCTTTTGCATATTGACATATCCTACATCTTTCAACAAATTTCTTTACATCTGTTTGCATGTGAGTCCAATAATAAAATGCTTATAACTATTCTAGGGTTTTATCTTGCCCAAAATGACCTGCTGAACCCCCACTATGTTTTTCTTTCAACAAATTTTCCCTCAATGAACATCTTGGAATGCATAAATGTTTTCCCTTGAATAGAAGTCCCTCCTGTATCATGTAGTCTAACCATTAATTTCTATCTCTACTTACATGATTTTCACAAGATTCATAAGCTTCTTTAAAATCTGGAGCATCTTTATACATATCTTTCATCTCATCAAATCCTAAGACATTTACTTGGAATTCTTGCAAAATTGAATTGATTCTACTTAATGCATCTGCCACTTTGTTTGATTGCCCACTTTTATGCTTTATGACAAATGTAAAATTTTGTGAGATTTCAACCCATTTAACATGTATTTGACTCAATTTAGTTTTATTGTTGATATATTGTAAAGCATGATTATCTGTGTACAGGATGAATTCGTTTGGCATAAGAAAATGTCTTCATTTCTTTAAAGTTTGTATGATGGCATAAAATTCTTTATCATAAGGAGAGTAATTTTGCTTGGACTCATTAAGTTTTTCACCAAAGTAGGCAACTGGTTTTCTTTCGTGACTTAAGACAACTCCCATTGTAGTCCCATTGGCATCAGTCTCAACCTGAAACAACTTATTAAAATATGGTAGTGCTAAAACATGTTGTTCTATGATCTTTTTCTTTAATAATTGAAAGCTTTTATTAGCTGCTTCTATCCAATGGAATATTTGATTTTTCTCTTTAATAGTTTCTACAATTGGAGCGCATATTTCATTGAATTTTTTAATAAATTTCCTCCAATCCATGAAAACTTCTTAGCTCTGAAATGCTTCTGGGAGTTGGCCAATTGATTATGACCTTCACATTCTCCTGATCCATCTTTAAGCCTTCTCTTGAAATTACAAAACCCAAGTATAATAGTTATGTCTTAATGAAACTACATTTCTTTAGATTGATTAGCAATTTCTCTTGTTGTAGTTTCTTCAAAACCATCTTAAGATATCTTCGGTGCTCTGCCTTTGATTGACTGTAAATTAAGATATCATCAAGATAAACTATAACAATTTTTCTAATGAATTCTTTTAACACTTCATTCATTAGTCTCATGAAAGTGGTGGGAGAATTGGTAAGTCCGAATGGAATTACCAACCATTTATATAAACCATTATTAGTTTTGAATGTTGTTTTCCATTCATCACCTTCTCTGATTCCAATTTGATGATATCCTCTTATTAAATTTATTTTAGAAAAATATGCAGCACCACTTGGACAATCTATAAGATCATCAATACGGGGTAATGGAAACCTCTACATGATTGTGATTTTGTTGATTGCTCGAGAATCTATGCACATTCTCCATTCACCATCCTTCGTCAGAGTTAAAACTGTTGGAACAACACACAGACTTAAAATTTCTCGAATGAGGCCGTTATCAAGAAATTCCTGCACTTGATTTTTAATCTCTTCATTCTCCTTTGCAGTCATTCTATAAGGTGCTTTGTTAGGAAGGCTAACACCTAGAATGAGATCAATATGATGGATGATACTTCTAATGGGAGGCAATTCATTAGGCAAGTCATCCACTACAATATCAATAAATTCATTCAACATGTTTTTAATTTCTTCTCGAAGATCATTCAAATTTGTACTTGTGAGAACAACCTTTGGCTTACAAATCAAGGAAAAATTTATCTCCTCAGCTTGGAGAAATTCTTCCCACTAAGTAACATTACCTTGGATTGGTCTTCTTCTGGTGCTTTTTCATTATTCAAAGGAAAAAGTACCTGCTTTTCACCATCCTTCTCAAAAGTGTAAGTATTGTTCCTTCCATCATGCATTTCTTTCCTGTCATATTACCATGGTCTTCCAAGCAAGATATGACACACATCCATAGGCATAACATCACAAAGAAGTTTACCCTTATAACATCCTATTTGAAACTCCACTTCACATTGTTTATTAACTAATATTTGATGTCCTTTTTGCGATCATGAAAATTTGTAGGGAGTATGATGTTTAGTTTTATTTAAATTAAACTTTTCTACCATATCTGTGGATACTAAATTGTGAGTACTCCCAATATCAATAATGATTTTACAACACTTTCCTCCTGATTTACAAATAGTTCTGAACACATTTTTTCTTTGTGTGGGTTCCTTTACTTCTTCAACAACCTTTAATAAAGTTATTTTCATTATTAAAGATTCACTAGTTTCAGGTGCATTTTCATGTATAGAGGATTGTACACTTTCTATATCAGTTTGTGTTATATGTGTACTTCCTTGATTAGAAAATATTTCTAGACATTCATTAGCTTTATGACGAACTTTGTTATATATATAACATCTTACTATATAAGATTGTCCTCTACCTCTTTGATATGGTCCCTGTCCTCTGAAATCTCCTCTTGATGGTTCTGCTTGTTGTGAACTGTTGCCTTCTCCTATTTGAATCAGAAATCTTCCACTGGATTATCCTTTGTTTGATTATCCTCTACTTGATGATCCTCTGCTTCTTATCCTGCTTCGTCCTCTTCCTCTTTGACTCTGCTTTCTTGCCAATTTTTCTTCAATTTTAAGGGTTATCTTGTAAGCTTCTTCAACAATTTTTAGAGAAGAAATATTCAATTCATCTTGTATTTCAAATCTCAGGCCATTAATATACCTTGCTAACTTTTGTTCATTTGCTTCCATATGACCAAATCTTATACTCAATTTATAAAAATCTTATGTATATTCTTTTACAGACATAAATTTATGCTTGAGATTTTTCATTTGGTGAAAAATATTCAATTGATAATCTCGAGGAAGAAATTTACCTTTTAGCTTAGCCACCATTTGATCTGAGCTAGTGATCTTCCCTTTGTTTCTATTTCTCCTTTCAACTTGCATGTTGTCCCACCATAGTGTAGCATGTCCCTTTAATCTGGTCACCACGAACTTGAGTTTCTTCTCGTCGGCTACATTTTCATAGTCGAAATATTTATATATGGTGCTAATCCAATCGATCAATTCCTCAAGATTTAAATTTCCTTCATACATAGGCACATCCAATCTTGGCTTAGCGCTGATTCCTACAATCATTTTGATCATCTTCTCTTCTGGATTTCTTCTTGAGCTTCTTCTTCAGAGCTTTCTTCTGTTTCACTGACGTCACCGATGTTGACATCTCTTGACGTGTTGTCTCCAATGCATCCAATTTGATTCTAATACATGTCTTACTTCATCAAGAAAGACTTAATTTGTAGCTGGTCTTCCTCGACCAATTCGAGCTCCTCTAGCTCTATTAGCCATATTAATTAAAATATAATAATTTTTACAAAATCTCCCTTAAAATCTCCTTTAATAAATAACCAAAATAAAACTTCCCTTTAATAAGTTAAAGGGAAAAAAAACTTTATTTTAGAATCACTCTCTTATTACTTCAAAATACCATTATTGAAAATGCTATTTTAATTAACTGAAATATTTTCCATGCACTTCTAATATATACTTCATAATTATTTTGTAAGTTATTAACTTCAAAATAATAAGGCTCCTTTCCTATTGCAATAATTATTACCACAATTCATTAATCTTAGGCTATGCCCACTTTTACCACGCATGTTAACCAATACACAGCTTCATACTATGCAAATCCCACCTCCAAATAATTTAATACATTCTTAGACTTTAGCATATTTGAATTCCTGTTGCATCTAATAAGCACTTATGTCATGCCCAACACAATTGTTCGAATTGCTCGAACCTTCCAGCTATTATGCAAACAACAACATATGTATCTTGCTGCATCCACGCACTTATCTCATGCCCAACACGATTGGGTGAACAATATATCCAACAATAATAAGGATGGAAGTATATTCAACAATAATAAGGATGGAATTTGACCAGCAAACATGAGATCTTATGATTTTTCAAGAGTTAATAAATTAGAGCTTGTTATTTAAACTTAAATTATAATAAGTGATATACTCAATAAGATTTGTATCATGGTTTAGTTGATTTCATCAAAAATATAATTTAACAAGTAAAAATGGTCAAATTTTAATAGGTCACACCGATTTGAAATTTCTACACTAAACTAAAGGATAGAATTTGACCACCAAACATGACATATTGATCTTATGATTTTTCAAAAAATAATAAATGAGAGCCTGTTATTTAAACCCAAATTATAACAAATGATATACTCAATAAGTTTTGTACCATGGTATGGTTGATTTCATCAAAAATATAATTTAACAAGTAAAAAGGGTTAAATTTTAACAGGTCACACCGATTTGAAATTTCTACAGTAAACTAAAGGATATAATTTGACCGACAAAAATGACATACTAGATCTTATGATTTTTCAAGAATTAATAAATGAGAGCCTATTCTTTAAACCCAAATTATAATAAGTGATATACTCAATAAGATTTGTATCATGGTTTAGTTGATTTCATCAAAAATATAATTTAACAAGTAAAAATGGTCAAATTTTAACAGGTCACACCGATTTGAAATTTCTACACTAAACTAAAGGATAGAATTTGACCACCAAACATGACATATTGATCTTATGATTTTTCAAAAAATAATAAATGAGAGCCTGTTATTTAAACCCAAATTATAACAAATGATATACTCAATAAGTTTTGTACCATGGTATGGTTGATTTCATCAAAAATATAATTTAACAAGTAAAAAGGGTTAAATTTTAACAGGTCACACCGATTTGAAATTTCTACAGTAAACTAAAGGATATAATTTGACCGACAAAAATGACATACTAGATCTTATGATTTTTCAAGAATTAATAAATAAGAGCTTGTTCTTTAAACCCAAATTATAACAAATGATATACTCAATAAGATTTGTACCATGGTCTGATTGATTTCATCAAAAATATAATTTAACAAGTAAAAATGGTCAAATTTTAACAGGTCAGATTTGAAATTTCTACACTTACATAAAAGATAGAATTTGATCAGCGAACATGACACACTAGATTTTATGATTTTTCAAGAATTAATAGATGAGAACCTATTCTTTAAATCCAAATTATAACAAGTAATATACTCAATAAAATTTGTACCATAATGAAGTTGATTTCATCAAAAATATATTTTAACAAATAAAAGTGGTCAAATTTCAAAAATATAATTAAAAAGGGTCAAATTTTAACAGGTCACACCGATTTGAAATTTCTACACTAAACCAATCGATATGATATGTCATTGAAATTAAGATGAGGCAGATCTGTAATAGGGATATGATTTCCCATGTGCAAGCATTATTTATATATCTCCACGCCTCGAAGGCAATTAAATAATAACACGTGGATTTCCACTTGCTTAAAGCTTTCGAGATCCCTATCATTGCCCACTTCGGAATCAATTTCTAATAGTGTACGCGTGATCTTCTTCCTGTCAGCATAATAATAGGCTTTTTTTTAGTTATATGTTATTAAATGTGGTGGAGTATATATTATTAGATTTAAACAAATTTAAATTTAATGGTGAGTTGTATATGTCTAACCTCATTTAATAATGTATAGTTTAGAAAATAAATTTTTTGATAAAAGATAAGACATTTTTGATAATTTATTTAATCTAGAATAGCTTCTTCATTAATTTATATGTTGATAAAAAAACTATGATTATAAAATTTCTAATAATTTATTTAATTACATTTATAGTTATGATGAGATATTTAATTGTGATGTTATCATATTTATATTTTGTAATTTAATTAGTTTGTTTTTTTCTCCTTGAAATTATGGAAATTCTTGCAAGATTTTAGTAAAATCTCAAAGAAACTTTGTAAATCTAGATTACAGTTGTCAAACTTCAAGATTTTGGGTGCCCCAAATTTTTTTGATGGTGTTGAATCCATTTTTATCATAAACAAACAAGATTCAAACAATTTTACGACTAAATTTTTTGAATTTTTTTTGCCCAGATTCAAGTTACTTTTGAACGTCCAAACAATTCCTCAACCTCTATAAATTTATACTATTGTTATATCATGAAATAAATTAAAAATGCTCTAAAATTTATGTTCATTCAATTAAGAAATAAAGAGGATATGATGGGAGTTCATTCAATAAATAAAAATGGACATTGACATATCTAATTATGGTGGGAGTTCACTCATTTTTTCACATCTTTATGCCAATTTTGTTATTTTTTTATTTTTTTCTTTTGTATTTATATGATTAGTTATGTATCTTATATTTAATTTTGTGTTTTAATAATTGATTTATATTATCTTTGGAATAAAGTAAATAGGAATGATGGGGTTTTTATTTTCAATTCTCAATATTTACAAATTTCTGCGTTGCCTTGGGAGTGTAAGGCTTTTAAAATTAAAAGCTATAGTGGCACTAATTGGAATGAACTAATATGAAACCAATTTACTCATTAAAAAAAAATAATAATAATATATAATTATTTTAATATAAAAGTTTATTGGGATAGCTTATTAATGATCACTATGTTATAAAGTATGTATGTTGTAAATTGTGTGTTTCAAAGTTTAAATTTCTTATTGATATTTAAAAAAAAAAATGGTTTAGTCTAACTTGCAAACGGAATGTCTTTTTTTTATCAATTTTTTTCTATTCAAAAAAATTGAGCTCAAGTTGTCTAATAGTAGAAATGTCTTTTTCTACTAATGTTTTTGTGGTTATGCATTGTATATATTTTTAAAAATGAGCTCAAGTTGTCTAATATGTAGAATTTGAGTGTTGAGTGCCTTATGGGGTTTTTTGAGGGTGCTAAATCCATTTATGCATTCAAAAATGTGTTTTAGAGAAAAAAAATCACATTTTTTCTTGAATTCGTTTTGCCCAATTAGGGTGAAAAGATCTATTTTGGCTATAAATTAAACTAAGTCTAAAATAATTATATATAATATAATATGAAATAATTAAAAATTGTAAATTTGAATATTTAATAGATTTGTATTTACAATAAATTTAAGTTAATTATTCTTAAAACACACTAATATGTAAAAAAAAATTATATAATAATATATATGATGCTAGATTTTATATGTTTGTGATCCATATTGATTATGATATTTGTTTATGGATTTAACGCCTAAGGGTTTAAGTTTTGGTCGACTTTTGAAAGGTTGATCCAAACTTAATAAGATGAATAATCTGAAAGACAATCTCGTAATCAATATATATGATTTTGTAATGTATTACTGAATTTAATTTTTTTAATTATTTATAAAAGGGTCTCATACACCAATTTGGTGTCTCTCTTGGTCGTGACCTTAAAATTAGTTTATTCTTATATATATATATATATATATATATATATATATATATATATATATATATATATATATATATATATATATATATATATATAAGTGAAAGCATATCTCTAATAAACCTATATCTTCCTACTTAAAATTGGTATAAATTGAACATTTTATTTTTTGAATAATAATATTTATTCTACCCATATTTATAAACAAGAGTCACGTGGTCACAATGTCACTTTTGTTTTTTTTTTTTTTATAGATGTAACATCTAAACATCCAAAACATTCACACATATAAAAATAACAATCCATCTTCATTTACTTCTATTATCAACCTCCTCTAGAACTATAGAGATTAGTAATATTAACATATAGTTTACTTTCCAAGCTAAAACATAAACACAAGTAATATACGATTAGCCATACAACATGGTTTTGACAAGGTTCTGCATCTGATGCTTTCAAAGTTTGTACCCTTAATGCTTTGGTTATATGATTACATTATTATTTGAAAAAGGGCTTTATACTGTCATGTATATGGGTTTATATTATGTTATTGAAGCTATCATATGTAATGTCACGAAATATTTTCCCGCATAAATATATTGATTAGTTCTGGCTCTCAGTACTATGGTACTGTGTCGACTTAAAGGCTATCACATGCCCCCGTAAGGTTTTCCATAACGAGACTTTGCAGTCATGCATCCTTTATCATCTGGGTCGTCCACATTCAACCTCGAGAAATTGTCGGTGGTACTGAGAGGAGGGTGGGTTAGGGTAACAACCCACCCTACCAGACTGTCCAAACCCTCATTATTTTCACTGCTTGGTATTATTTCAGCTCTGCAACTCCTTCCTTTGTCAAAAAACGATGTGCTCTCAGGTTCTTCTCTGGGATGATTTGTGGACAGTGGAACCCTGCTAGACCTTCCTTCCGACGCTGAGGTTAGCTCTCCTCTAGCACAGCTACTCGACGTGCTGATTTGTCTTACAGGTTTTTCCTTTATGCTTGAACTATAGAGTTGTTTTTCTTCAGTGCTCATTATAAATTTTCGTTGAAATAGCTTTGGGATCTCTGGCTTCCGTAGTGTGATGGCTTCTACGCCCTATAAGTCTTACCTTCCACCTTGAGGAAATAATGTTGTCCATGAGCATTCAAGCCCTCGGGACTTCCTCTGGCTATGCCGTGAGTTTCTTGTTTACAGGTATTATTTCAGACTTGGCTATCTCTATTTCATTTACCATTTTTAAGCTCATATTTCTTTTACAGTTTTCTGGGTTAAGGTTTATTGTCAGAGTGGTAACCTGCGTCTCATATTTTCTTTGTTGTGTTGTATGGTTGCCCGACCCCAGTCAATAGCTCAAGCTACTTGGAGCTCCACCACTTGTGGTTTTGTTCAACGGTAGGTGCTATCTAGCCTCATAGCGAGGGTTTATAAGTTCCATCCTTTTGTTATCATTGAATTCAACCTACTCTATCTCTATATGTTAACTATCCAACGAGGAATATATCCTCTATTCTGTTGTAGCTCTGTCATTTCTGTTTTTATGGGAAAGAATTTGAGCAAGGCTCATTTCTTAATTAATTTTTCCTTCCAAAAATTTCTGGGCTGGTCACCAGTAATTTTTTTCATTAAACATTATAGATTTGAATTCACAGATATGTAAAGAAGTGGATAAGTCTGGCGTTTGGTTCTTGACTATAATTATCATAATAATGTTTTATTAGTTCTAGCCATTATTGCATGCAGTTAACTCAGCCGTTACAGTTGAGCTCGAAGGTCTAATTTAGTTCTCTGTCATTTTTCCAATTTCATCAGAAATGTTACTCTGTTTTTCTCTTGTTCGACTAAGGTGTATTTTTGAATTAGTTTATCTTACTGCATGTATTACATAGTTATAGAATTTTCACAAATTTGTTCTTAGTAGTTATTTGTTCTGTAGAAGTTTTCATGGCTGCCCGATTACATGGGTATTTCATCCATGTTCCTTCAATATTTGGGATTTCCTCCCTTTGGGACAGGGACTCTAACCCTCATTATGGGTTTGGGGTCCTTAAACCCTCAGGCATAATATCATGAACTCATTCATTTGTTAATCTTACATCCTATGGTGCTCGTATATGTTTTTGTGCAAATTTTATATTATGTGAATTGCATGCATGGAAGGAATTTATGTTTGTCTATAACAGGTGTAAGATTTATTTCCTAATCTCTCTGTTTACACAGTTCTTAGACTGTAAAGTGAAATTACTCATTCTTTGCTAGAAAATAGAGTTATTTGTCTATTCTTACTATAGTCATCCCTTTAGAAAATATTTTCTAGAAAAAAAGAATAAATGAATGTCCACTTTCCTCAGAAATCCGTATAACCCAGTTTTATTAATAGTTTCTACATGTTTATCCTAATTATCCATTATGGCATAGGTTTACATATTCACATCTACACATGCTGTAACATTGAGACAAGAAGTAAGACCTCAGGAATAATTTCCAGTATTTTCCTTCTTCTGGGTGTTAACCGAGTTCCACTGGTCTCTCTACTAGCTCTGGATTACTCTTAGCAACCTCTTGTTGCTTCATCGCTTCCTCTTTCTGCACAAAACCCCATTCCCCTCCAAAAATTTTCCATAAATCCTTTCTTTTGGGAAATGGTAACTGTCAAAACTGCCTCCACCTGTTTACCCTGGTATCTTGGAAACATTTTACCAATTAGTTACTTCTTTATTTTACTCTAAATAATTTTTCATTAATTCACTTTGTCAATACCAAAGATAATTTATAAAAAATATTGTTAACGAATACTCCAATTCGTTACTCATTCAAAATATAACATAACCAATTTTTAAGTATAGGATTAAATTAATCAGGGTGTTACATCTTCCCCCGCTGAAATAAACATCGTTCTTGGTGTTATTTAATCAGATTAAACAACTCCGGATAGAATTGTTGAATAACATGATCGTCCTTCCAAGTAGCCTCCTCAGGGCCAAAGTGCTTCCATTTCACTTTAACTTGGGGGATGACTCGCTTCCTGAGCGTTATTTTTCTCTGATCTAGAATATGCTACGGTTCTACCAGGAACTCGCCATCCGGTTCTACCTACACGCAACATGGTTTTCAATTAGTTCAAATCAGAAAACTAATTTTTGTTCTGATTGCATTGTGTTATTGACTTACATGTATACCCTGCCAATGTATGACATGTTTGGGATCGTGTACATAACTCTTCAGTATCGACACATGAAATACGTTGTGTACCAAAATATCGCTGGGTAGGGCCAATCGATAGGCCACCGGTCCTCTCCTTTCCAAGATCTCGAATGACCCACAATATCTGGGGTCCAACTTGGCACATGTGTTCCACCGCAGTGTACTTTTCTTCTATTTTATTCTCACATACACGTGATCCCCAACCACAAATTCCTGGAATGTTCTCTTTTTGTCAGCATATACTTTTTACCGATCCTGAGAAGCCTTCAAGTTCTGCCTGATCTTCTTCACTTCTCGCTCCATTTCCTCCAACATGCTTGGTCCAAGCATTATTTTGTTTTCTGGACTACTCTAGTTCATAGGAGTCCAACATTTCCTCCCATACAAAGCCTCAAAGGGGCTCATCTTAAGAGATTCCTGATATCCATTGTTGTAAGAAAATTCAACCAAATGTAGGTACTCTTCCCATTTTGCTGGTTGTTGCATTACATACATGCGTAGCATATCCTCCAGAATCTTATTCACCCTTTCGGTTTTCCCGTCAGTTTGCGGATGATAAGCAATACTAAATTTTACTTGTGTCCCCAGGCCACTAAATAGCATCATGCAGAATGCACAAGTGAATTTCACATTGCAATATGAAATCACTACTTGGGGAATACCATGCAATCTAAAAATCTCTCTCATAAAGATGCCAGTAATTTGTACCATCTTATAGGTAGAATGGACGGGAATAAAATGTGCCACTTTGTTGAGTTGATCAACTACCACCATAATTGAATTGTTATGCCTCTTATTTCTTGGTAGTCTAGTGATGAAGTCAAGGGAGATGACCTCCCACTTCCATTCTGGTACAAGAATAGGCTGAAGCAATCCTGCAGGATGCTAATTTTCAACCTTGATCTGCTAACATTCTAGACACTTGGTCAAATATTCTACGTTGTCCTTCGGCATTCCATGCCAGATTTAATCCTTTCTAATTGTAGTTAAAATTTTCTGGTATCCTGGATGTTTGACATAGGAACTCAGGTGATATGCATCAAGAATGATTGTTTTTAGATTATTTGATTTGGAATATATATTGTATTAAAATAAATCTTCCGGGAAATCACATGAGAGATTTTAGAACCGACGTGTTTCGAACTACTGAATGTAGTTCATCATCAGGATAATGAAGGCTGGTTGATCTGACTATCCATATATATACATGTAGAGAAAAGAAACAACCAAAACCTATGGAAAATTTGATGTTAAAAATGGTAAAAAATGAAAATGAAAATAAATATATAATATATAAATAAAAATTAAAAATTAAGTAATCCAAATTAAAATTAAAACTAACAAAATAGTAAAAAATAAATAAATTAATTAAAAAAAATAAAACTAAAAAGAATAAGTCAATAAAATTAAAATTAAAAATAATAAAGTAAAATAAAGTAAAACAACAATAAAATAGATAAATAAATGAACTCTATAAGAAATAAGAAAAAATAAAAAAAATAAAAAAAAAATAAAAGAAAAAAAAAAAAAAAAAAAAAATATATATATATATATATATATATATATATATATATATATATATTATTTTTCAAAAAATCAAGTGCTCCTTATATTTGAGTTCAAAATCAGACTGCTTCCCTTGCTCTTTGTCTACTTTTGCCTGCTACCATAGAAACTGGTATTCAGGATCTTTGCTAGCTGCCTCTAATATATGATCTTGGAACTTGAATTCAATATGGTTGAAGTAGAGTTCGTAAATACTATGTAGGTTCCTACTTAGTGCATCTGCTACTTTGTTCTCTTTACCTTTCATGTGCTGAATATCAAAATCAAACTCACTTAGAAAAGTGTTCTATCTCGCTTGGCGTACATTTAGGCCAGCTTGTTTAAAATAGCTAGTTAAGCTGTTGTGGTGACTTCTTAACATGAACCTTTTTACCAACAGGTAATGCCTCCATATTCTTAATGCATGTATAACTGTAGTTTGTTACAAATCATAGGTTGAATACCTCTGCTCATGCTCCTTCAAATTTCTAGATTCATAAGCTATGACTCTTCCTTCTTGAGTCAAAACTACTCCTACCCCCTCCTTACAAGCATCAGTACAGACCTCAAATTCTTTATTCTAGTTTGCTACCCCCAGGATGGGAGCAGTAGGCAAAAACTTCTTCAATAATTCAAAATTGTTCTAACATTCCTGGGTCTAGTTAAAGACTTGTCCCTTCCTCTGTAAGGAGGTGATAGGAAAAGATATATTGGAAAATCCATTGATAAATTGTCGATAATAACCAGCCAAACCCATAAATGAACCTATGTCTGCCACGTTCTATGGTAACCTCAATTCCATGATGGTCTTTATATTTTTTGGGTCCACCGCTATCCCTTCAGCGGAAATCACATGCCTGAAATATTGAATCCATTCTTTAAATAAATCACAATTACTAAACTTAGCATAGAGCTAATGCTCCCTTAACATCTTCAACAAAATGCGCTGATGCTCCTTGTGTTCTTCGAGTATATTATTATGTCATCAATAAAAATCAAAACGAATTTATCCAAGTATGGGTGAAAAATTCCATGCATTAAGCTCATAAAGGTGGCTGGTGCATTGGTTAACCTGAAAGGTAACACCACAAATTCATAATGGCCATACCGGGTATGAAATGTTGTTTTTCTTATATCCTCATCTCTAATTCAGATCTGGTGGTAGCCTGACCTTAAGTCAATCTTAGAAAACATTGTAGCCCCTTTTACTTGGTCAAACAAGTCATCTATGCATGGTAAATGATACTTATTCTTAACATTCAACTTATTGAGCTATCGGTAGTCCATGCACATGCACATAGTGTCGTCTTTCTTCCTCATGAATAACACTGGCACTCCCCATGGGGACACACTCAGCCAAATGTAGCCCTTATCCATTAATTCTTGTAACTGATTTTTCAATTCGGTTAGTTCTAGTACAATCATTCTGTAAGGAGTTCGGGACATAGGTTCTCCTTCGGGTATTAGCTCTATAGTAAATTATATGTCCCTTTTTGGTGGCAGCCCCGAAATTTCTTTAGGAAAAACATCCTGGAACACTTGAAGCATGGGAATATTTTCCAACAAAAGAGTCTTATCCTTAGAGTTGATGAATCCCACTTGTATGGCATAGAGTTGGCATCCCTTCCTTAAGCATTTACTCAACTTAGATGCTGTAATAGGCCACAACTGTAATGGTTTCTTAATACCTTGCAGCTCTTGTCTTGTTCCATCCTTTGATTTAAAGTAGATAACTTTGTCCTTACAGTCCACCAATAATGAGTGACTCTCCAACCAATCCATCCTTAGTAATACATCATAAGATCCCAAGGGTAAAATGTTGAGTTCCACATAAATGTGTTGATTCCCAACACTCAACTCATAATCTGGCACTTTAGCATTTACCCGTCTTTTTGCCCCTTTAGGTAGCTGAACAAAACAGGGGTTCTTGAATTTCTGGTTCTGTAATTTACAACTTTATACTATACGAGGGTGTATATAGCTTAAGATGGCCCCGGGATCAACTAAAATAGAAACATATTGGGTTTGTATCATACCTTCCAACTCTATAATGGTTCATTGGTAATTTGATTGCTGATATTCTAGAGCTGCATTGATTCTGGGTATGTTCTATGCCACGTGCCCCATAGTCGATGCCTCTTGCAAGTTTTCCACCACCTCACTTCTTCCTAGATGAGGATAGTTTTAAAATAATGCCCCTCCACGCAACCCCAACATTGCAACAAAGGTTTTTGAGATGGCCCAATTTCAGGTATGCTAGAGGCTTCTATATGCTGCTCTTTGCCAGCCCATTTGGTCTTCGATTAAATTCTTCCATTCTGTTTACTCAGCGGGTTCCTTGTAGTGCTCCGGTATTTTTCGGATCTGTTATTTTTATTATTGCTGAAACTCTTTTGCCCCTTTTGAGGTGGACAAGTTTTCCCAGCTTACCCCCTTAACTTTGGACTGCTGATAGCACATACGTGCTTTCCTTATTGCTTCATCCATAGTCCTTGGGTTCACAAAATCAATCGTTTAGTTCATATGTAATGGCAAACTACTCAGGAATCGATGCACTTTCGCCTTCTCATCCCGCAGATATGGTACATATCGTAATAAAGAAGTAAACTTATTGATAAAATCATCCATGGACATTTGTCCTAGTTTCAGATCATGAAAATCTTAGGATTTTTCATCATAGAAATGTTCTGTCAGAAACTTATCCTTGAAATATTGTTGGAACTCATCCCAAGTTACATTTTGGTCTTCTATTCCACGCACATTCTTAACCTCTTCCCATGACAATGTTGCTTTCTCTTGCAATTGACAAATGGCTAAACAAGCTTTCAATTTACTGTTATACTCGTACACTTGAAAGTAATTATTCATGTTTATGATCCAAGCTTCTGCCATCTCTTTAACCTCTCCATTGAAGGTGGGGGGCTTAATCTTCCTGAATTCACCCCGTAACTCCACTTTTTCTTTCTTCAACTCTTTTTGCACTAGAACATTTCTAGATTCAGCCTCATGGTAATTTTGACTCTTATTACTTCGTGGCATTCTGCTTCCTTCTGGATTATCATGTAGGGCTTTCTATTGTTCTCCTTCTTCCAGAGTGTTCCTATCCAGACTGGGTTTTGAATTGGGGTGATTCTGTCGGTCCGATAGACTTTTTAATATCTTTTCCTGTTTTATCATAAATCTTTCATTGTCACCCCGAACTTTGAGCATCTCTGTTTGGAGTTGCTACATAGTCTCCAACAATCTATTTGTCTGTTGTTGCTGGTCTGCCAACATTCTGCTGCTTTGTTGGTGCTGATCTATGCTTAACTGCACCCACATTTTGGGACTGATCTCCGGGTTGGTCACAGGATGAGTTTCCCCTATGTTTTTTGGTGTCCGCTGACTAGAGCCTCTCCTCATTTTTTCTTTGGTGAAAATATTTCCCTAAACTTTGTAGAAATCCAACATTTAAACTTTATGAGAAAGAGATAATATCAAATGAAGAATTATCCTGTTATTTTGTTTGGCCCATCTTGCCCCAACATGTAACCACGCTCTGATACCACTTGTAACATCTAAACATCCTATACATTCACACATATCAAAAAATAATAATCCCTCTTCATTTACTTCTATTATCATCCTACTCTAGAACTATAGAGATTAGTAATATTAACATATAGTTTACTTTGAAAGCTAAAACATAAGCACAAGCAATATACAATTAGAAATACAATATGGTTTTGACAAGGTTCTGCATCCGACGCATTCAAAGTTTGTGCCCTTAATGCTTTGGTTCTATGATTACATTATTATTTGAAAAAGGGTTTTACCCTGTCATGTCTATGGGTTGATATTATTTTATTGAAGCTATCATATGTAATGTCAGAAATATTTTCCCGCATAAATATATTGATTAGTTCCAGCTGTCAGTACTATGGTACTATGTCAACTTAAAGTTTATCACATGCCTCCATAAGGTTTTCCATAACGAAACTTGTCTGTCATGCATCCTTTATCATTTAGGTCGTCCATATTCAACCTTAGGAAATCGTCGGTGGTGCCGAGAGGAGGGTGGGTTAAGGTAACCACGCACCCTACCTGACTGTCGAAACCCTCATTCTTTCCTCTACTTGGTATGATTCCGGCTCTGCAACTCCTTCCTTTGTCGAACAACAATGTGCTCTCAGGTTCTGCTCCGGGATGATTTGTGGATAGTGGAACCCTACCAGACCTTCCTTTCAGCACCAAGGTTATCTCTCCTCTAGCCCAGCTCCTCGACGTGTTGATTTGTCTTACAGGTTTTTCCTTTACGCTTGAACTATAGACTTGGTTTTCTTCAACGCTCATTATATGTTTTCATTGAAATATCTTTGGGATCTCCAACTTCTGTAGTGTGATGGCTTATGCACCCTATAGTCTTTACTTCCACCTTGTAGAAAAAATGTTTTCCATGAGAATTCAGGCCCTCGAGACTTCCTCCAACTATGCAGTGGGTTTCTTGTCTCCAGGTATTATTTCAGACTCTCCTATCTCTATTTCATTTACCATTTTTAAGCTCATATTTCTTTTATAGTTTTCTAGGTTAAGGTTTATTGTCAGAGTGGTAACCTATGGCTCATATTTTCTTTGTTGTGTTGTTAATAGGCTAGTGGCCCGACCCCAGTAGATATCTCAAGCTACCTTGAGCTCCACCACTTGTAGTTTCGTTCAACGATAGGTCTTATATAACCTCATAGCAAGGGTTTATAAGTTATATCCTTGTGCTATCAATGAATAGAACTTACTCTATCTCTGCAGGTTAACTATCCAACGAGGATTTTATCCTTCCTTCCAATATATCTCTGTCATTTCTATTTTTATGGGAAATAATTTGAGCAAGGCTTGTTTCTTAATTAAGTGTTCCTTCCAGAACTTTCTAGGCTAGTAACCAACAATTGTTTTCATTAAACATTACAGATTTGAATTCACATATATGTAAAGAAGTGGATAAGTTCGGCGTTTGTTTCTTGGCTATAATTATCATAATAATGTTTTATTATTTATAGCCATTATCGCATGTAGTTAACTCAGTCTTTACAGTTGAGCTCGAAGGTCTAATTTATTTCTCTTTCATTTTTCCGATTTCATCAGAAATGTTACTCTTTTTTTCTCTTATTTGGCTAAGGTCTATTTTTGAATTAGTTTATCTTACTGCATGTATTACACAATTATATAATTCTCATGAATTTGTTCTTGGTAGTTATTTGTCCTGTTACAGTTTTCAGGGCTACCCGCTTGCATGGGTATTTCATCGTTGTTCCTTCAGTATTTAGGATTTCCTCCCTTTGGGACGGGGACTCTAATCCTCATTCTGGGTTTGGGGTCCTTAAACCCCCAGGAATAATCCCGTGAACTCATTAATTTTTTAAGCTTACATCCTATGGTGCTTGTATATGTTGTCGCGTGAATCTTATATTCTGTGAACTGCATGCATTGAAGGAATTTATATTTTTCTATAGTTTATAATAGATGTATGATTTATTTCCTAATCTCTCTGTTTACATAGTTCTTAGACTGTAAAGTGAAATTACTCATTCAATGATAGAAAATAGAGTTTGTTTTCTATTCTTACTATAGTCATCCCTTTAGAAAATATTTTCTAAAAAAAAGAATATATGCATGTCCACTTTCCTCAAAAATCTGTATAACCCAGTTTTATTAAAAGTTTCTACATGTTTATCCTAATTATACATTATTGCATAGGTTTCCATATTCACATCTACACATGCTGTAATATTTAATAGAGACAATTTAAGTACTCCCTACTTGGAAACGGATATATAAAATAGAATCACAAGATACAATAGTACCTATTTCCAAGTGAATTTCCTCTGAAGTCTGATGGTCCTCCCAACTGTGAGCAAGGTGATTACGTCCTCAACTCCCCCCTTTCTCCTCACCAGGGTATAGGCGTAACCTTGATACAAGAAGTTAGACCTCCGGAATAATTTCCAGTATTTTCCTTCTTCTGGGTGTTAATCGATATCCATTGATCTCTCTACCAACTTTGGATTACTCTTGGAAACCTATTGTTGCTTCAACACTTCCTCTTTTTGCACAAAACGCCATTCCCCTCCAGGATTTTTCCATAAATCATTTCTTTTGGAAATGGTAACTATTAGAAATGTCTCAACTTGTTTACCTTGGTATCTTGGAAACATTTTACCAATCAGTTACTTCTTTCTTTTAATCTAGATAAATTATTCATTAATTCACTTTTTCAATACCAAAGATAATTTATAAAAAATATTGTTAACGAATGCTCCAATTCATTACTCATTCAAAATATAACATAACCAGTTTCTAAGTCTAGGATTAAATTAATCAGAGTGTTACAATAGATGTATTTTTTTTGCATGTGCACCACATGCTAAAAATACAAAAGAAATAACATTTTCACCATGTAGCTCTTGTTTTGATGAATTTGTATTAAAATTTATGTTAAGATAGTAAACTAGAAATGCAAATATATTTCTAATTTTATGATACTATAAAGTGGGGAGTTGGAATTTGTCACCATTTTTAATTATATGTATATAAAATCACATGTTTTTTATTTTCATAATTTTTTATTTATTTATTTAATTTTAATTTTAGAATTTCTCAGTTTGTATTTGTATTAAAATTCACATTAATATTGTCAATTATCAACAAAAATATATTTTTAATTTCATGATGTTGGAATTGATTATAAATTTTCATTATATATATATATATATATATATAGATAATGGTTGAAAAAATATTGTGGTGAGAGGCCTCTCCAATCTAGTATGGAATATATGTTGTGTTTCTTGTTATGTTATCTAATTTTTTTTTACATTTGATAACTAATGGTTTTTCCCATGGCATTCACACACACACCAACATAGATCCATCTTAAATATGGATCTGCCAAGTGTCGAGAGGGATAACAAAGAAGACACATTTTAATAAGAATGGATACATATTGAACTAGACCATGAGGCCCACGAAAGAACCCTAAACCTTATAGTTGTTGGTATAAATGATGGGAAAAATACTTGAAGATAAAAATTAACTAATACTCAGTAAATCCCCAACTTGGAATCTTTATAAATGAAGATATCATCCTAGAATATCAAGCTAATATAAGAAAGGAAGTCCAAAAGGTAAAGATCTTCATCGTAGAAGATCAACTTGATCTAAGAAAGGAAGTTAAAAAGGTAAAGGAAGAAAGAATAGAAGGGAAATGCGTAATCATTAGAAATAGAAAAGCTATTATTAGGGAGAGAATTCAAAACAAATAAGAATTAAGAACACTCCAGATCCTCTTTTCGAACTGTCGTGGCTTCCCATGGCGTAAAGGACCTATGTTAAGCTAGATCTCGAGTGATATCAATATTATTTTCTTAGTTGAAACCTAAGAGAATGATGAACCTAGGGTCCCCGAAATAGATGGATTCATTCTCTGGTCAACCTAGAATAAGAAATCCTTATGTGGAGTTTTTGGTGGTATAGCATGTTATAAAAAAGATAATATCTCCGCTCACATTTGACTTCATAAGATGGCTCCCCTCAATCAATACATGTGGATCAAAATTTTTTATTCTAGCACCGATGAGATCATTATTGAAATTTTTTATTTCACCCCTATAAAATCTACCTCCTATAACAAAAAAATCCTGGATAGGAATTACCCCTTCAACACTTTAAATAAATATATCCATAATCTTCGAAGAAAAGGTGATATCCTTTTGCTTGGGGACTTCAATGCTAGAACTACTACTAACCAAGCTATTCTTGTAAGAATGAAATGTAACCCTAACCCCCTATGGCTTGATGAATATTGTGACCTAGCTAATTGATTCAAAATGTAATTTGAAAGACACCACCGAGAACCTATTTGGTACCAAGCTTATCAAACTTTGTAGTTCCCAAGACCTGATTATTTGTAATTGGATTAGTAAGTGGCCTGCCTCTGTCTAGATGAATTTCATTCATGGTTTAGACAATAATGTTGTCTATTATGTGATATTTAACACCCATATCCTCAAATGTATATTAAAACTTAACATCCTAAATGACCACAAGCTCGATTCTGACCACATACGCTTATCTCTAACACTTAAGCTTGACATTCACACCAACTAGTTGTAAAAGATGGTGAAATTCAAAAGCACATTTTTTTAACAAGAGTAAACATGACCACTTCTTACAAGTTTTAAAAGCAAACATTGGTTACCTAACATATAACAATAACATTGATATCACCTACCATTATTTCACTACAACTCTTTGCACCACCATTAATAAATTCTCTACCGAGGTATATTCATATAAAAAGAAAAATAGAACTCCTGACCCCTTGTGTTATAATTACTGTAAAATTGACTAAAAATCAATAAGAGATGCAATTAATGAAACTGCAAATATTGAGAAAAAAAACATGTATAAAACTCTTATAAAAAATAAGAAGCAATCCTATATTAAAAAGAGGAAAGAGAATCTTCTACATCTTTCTAAAATTGGGCCTAGAAATTTTTGGAGGAATATACTTGTTTGTAAAACAAAACAAAATAATGAGATCCCCTTGAAGAATTGATAATTATCTTAAGTATATTTATGACTCTCTAGACACCATGAAAATATTCATAAATAATCCTATATAGGAGGATATTTTATCTTTATAATATGCGTAGTTTGCAATTAAGAAACTCATAAATGGGAAAACCACGGATATTGAGGGTTACCAAGTAGAAATTTAAAAAATGGGAAGGTCTATCCTCATTCCTAATATTCACAAACTCCTCAATCTAGTCGTAAAGCATGGATTCCATAAGCCTTTGATAGAAATCATGATTATGCCCATCTTTAAAGGTAGGGATAAAAACATTCCCTCTAACTATAAGACCATTATCATGAGCCACATCTTAGGAAAAATTTATGGGCTCATTCTAGAAAAAAAGATTAGCTTATGGCTTGAAAACCATGCCAAAATGGATAAAGGGAAAGCTAGCTTTAGAAGACATCACTTAACTATTGACTATGTTGTCACTCTTAGAATCATCCTCGAGGAATGCTGCGAGAGTAAGTCGGATATATTATGTTATTTTTTTACCTTAAGAAAGATTTCGGCATGGTGCCTCGATATAAGCTATGGAAAAAAAGCGAAGAGATAATGGTCCCACTTGAGTTGAGGTTTTCTGTGATTCGTCTTTATGAGACTGTTGTTGCCAAGCCTAAGACCACTAAAGGATGGTCTAAAGATATTAAATGCAATATCAACGTCAAGTAAGGTGTCGCTTATCCCCTACACTTTTTGACATTTACATTGATAATATTGAAGCCTATATGGAAGATGGAGGATGCTCTCACACCAAGCTCGTTGGCACGATCATTACTCTTCTCCATTATGCTGATGACATTATTCTTTTGGCGAGAAGGTATGAAGATCTTGAAAAACAACTTAATATCCTTCATGATTGCTTCTCCAAGATGGTTATGGTTATTAATACTCACAAGACTAAATTCATGATAATTAAGTCCAAAATAATTAACCATGATAATTTCACCAATGATAGAAATTTCTTGGAGAATGTTTCTTCATACAAATACATAGGTATTTACATTAATCATCAGCTCAATTGGAATTACAACATTGAGAAAAGAATCATTGATGGCTAGAAAGCTTATTATGAGCTTGAAAACAATTGTAAGATGACTTATCTATGGGTTTGGAGTAAAAAAAGTTCCTGTTTGAGACTCTTGTTACCCTTGTGGTTTTATATGAATGTGAATTTTAGGGCTGCAATATATCTAGAGAATCATGGAGGAATATTGAGATGATCCAGAAGAAATTTATAACATACAACCTCAAGATTAAAGTTAATACTCCCTATCATATCCTCTTGACTCAATCCAACCTTTCCCCCATTGAAATCATAGCTATTCTTCACAATTGAATGTATGAGAAGAGAATTTAGAACATGGAAATGAATAGGTTCCCCAAAATTTCTTCTATTTCTAGTCAAAACCCCCACCTCTTGCTTGAGCGGGGCTGGTAGAAGGATGCCAAAGCATTGCTCAACTATTGGGGGTAAAAGAGGATATTATCTTGGAGAATAGAGATAATATTAAAAAACTATCACTTCCAAATCTAAGGACAAATTGTGGGATGAGAAGGATCTTAAGGGGGAAAGGAAGCTAAGGTACTATAAGGAGGTGATCAACCCCAATATTGCTAACTACAATTATCTATTTGTCTTTACTAGTGTTAAGAAGAAAATTAACAATACCAAGATAAGAACTAACTGCCATGAGCATAGAAGTGAAACTGGGCATTGGTCTATCCCTAAAACACCCTAGGAAGAAAGAATTTGTCAGCTATGGGAAGCTAAGATAATTGAAGATGAAAAAAAATTTCTCATGGATTATCCTACCCTCACTCACATCCGTTCTGATTTCCAAAACATCCGCCATAATTCCAACCTCCTGAATTGTTCAATCAGGACAACTATAGTGATATCAGAACACTCCTGTCCATTCTATTTGATTATAGAAATAATATTTTAAAAATTAGATCAACTAATTTATTTTCTTAAGTTATGATAGACCTCATTAGTCTCAATGGACATCATCGTCATCATCATCATTTTCAAACTTTAAATATAAAAATATAAAACTAAGTACAATCGCAAAAATAAAATTAAATTTTGTATCTATATTTTAAACATATTTAAATTTTGTTTATCAATGAGTCAATTTTATTCAACATAACCCAAGATTTTATTAAAAAATTAAAAAATTGTAATAGTTTTTGGAACTTGCCTTAAATAGTGATTTATATAAATTACTTTAAAAATAATGAAGATATCTTACTTTATTTATATGCCCTTAGTCCTTAGTTATAGGTTCTTAGGTAATAACATTCTATGCATTAATTATTATTTAAGTTTTTTAAATGACAATTGATCCAGGTGGATATTGGTGGCCACTCACCTATTCCACTTGGGCCCCCACCATTGTCTCCTTCAGTTTTTCAGTTTCGGCATAATTTACTATTTTTAGCAGTTTTTCGGGTCCTCAACTTCCGGAGCCGTTTTGAGGCCCTGAACGACATTTTTTGGGCATTGCGCCTCGAGTGAATATCATTTTGTTCCGGAATGATATTCGTGGTGAAAGTTGTATTCCTCGGATAGAAATTTCTAATGATGTATCATGTGCGTCAAACGGAGATAGTATGCCAAAGTTACGTCCCTGGGAAGTTGAAACACCAATTTACCCAAACGGGGCCCATAGTTTTGGCGCTTCATCTCCTAGGGTTAGGTTTTGGATGTTTAGAGTTCTCCATTGTTTCTCAATAATAAATAGGCCCTCGAGCCTCATTGTAACTCAGTTCAGAGGCCTGTAGCCACCACATCTCTTCTCGGAGATAGCTACCAGTGCCCTAGCTAGTTTTATTTACATTCTGTCCGTAAGCAAATTTTAGTTCTTTGATATTAATGAAATGAAGTGTTGTTTCCGCTACATCTATGCATTTATGGCTATATGTTTATTCTATTGCGTTCTTGCATAAATCTGGATCAATGGTATCGAGAGCGGTCTACTTTTTCTCGATCCTTCTTTGCATGTACCCCAACGAGGTCGGGGCATAAGGAGCTAGGACCACAGGACGGGGGCTTCACTCGATGAACCTCTAACATATCACGTGCGATCATAGCATATTAAACAATACCCTTAATTTGAGTATATATTGGAAAATACCATTAAAAATCACATTATTTAACCCCCTCCAAATATAAACCCAATAAACCTTCCCAATTTAAAAAGCCCTACTTTCACTATATATTTTAGGTATCCATTTTTTTCATTAACATTTTTTATACCCCTTTATATTTTTTCATTAAATTTGAGCTCCATTTTTTATACTTTCCAATATAAAAACCCTTTACCCCCTATATATCCCCCAATATATAATGTCATTTTTTCCTCATTATATATACCCCAATATGAACCCACGTGGTATGGTATTGCTCCCACGATGATGCAAACCCCTGTGTAGCTAGGGCTCGATTTGGTGGAACCTTTGCAAGATCAGCCTCGCAAACCCCGGTGGATGCCCATGGGGGACGAAAAGAAAGATGAGGGAGCAGGAGATCCTATCGAAATATTTCTCAAGGAGGCCCTCAGAAAACAAAGGAATGCGATGATGGATAATTTTGCCCAGATCCTTCAACGGCTGCCCACCGGCAGAACATCTGCATCCAGCAGCCACTTTGGAGGTGCGACTCCTTTTAAGGTACAAGTAAATTTTGAAATTCCCATATTTGAGGGTCAAATAGATGCAGATGCCGTAGATAGATGGTTGAATCTATTAGAAGGATATTTCTCGGTTCATGACTTTTCCAACAGGGATAAGATTATTTTTGCACTCCTCAAAGCTACCCCCATGTCAAGGACTGGTGGGAAACCCATTGTGAGAAAAATGACGAAACAAAAACCTCTTTGTTCTCAGTTGTACCCACTTGGAATTATTTCTGAGACTCCATCAAGGAACAATACTATCCTGTGGGGAGCTATGAGGACAAGTACATACAATGGACCACGCTGCGACAACAAAGGGGTCAAGATGTGCATGAGCTGACAAATCTATTCCATGCGCACCAAGTTGGGTATCAAAGATTCAGAGAAACATCTAGTGCTAAAGTATCGCAGTTTTCTGCACAGATACATTCGGGAGGAAATGGAGTTCCTCGACATCTCCTCACTTAGTACCGCATACCAGTATGCTGCCAAGATTGAGCAGAAATTCAAACAGAAGAAGTGAGACTTTGGATCTGCGAATCAAAAACAAGGGAAATGTGCTCCCAAACCGCAGAACAAAGGACGGAGCCAAGGCATGGCGACTCAAGACAACCTATCGAATCCACAAGCAAATAACAACACCGCAAAGCCAAAGAAGGACACGGAAAAGTCGTGTAAGCTCCATAAGAGCTCCACTCACAACACAAGTGAGTATCGGGCCAAGCAGTCGCTAGTGGCGAGATGAGGGCCGAGTCGGATACTGCTGCGACTCCAAATCGAGAACACAAAATGGGAATGAAAAAGGGAAACAGATTATTGATGCGGAGCCCAATGCCGATGTTTCCACTACAAAGATCCAGAAGGAGGAACCGGAAGATCTAGAGGAGGAGGAACGTCTCTTCCACTCCCAGATGTGGGTAAAGGGCTCCCTGGTATAGTTCATTGTCGACAATGGGAGCCAAAAGAACCTCATTTCCATAGACACCGTGAAGTGGTTGGGCTTGCCGACCATAGGTCACCCACATCCATACACCATCGGGGGCTTCACCAAGGACGAGATCTTTGCGTCGGACAACAATTGTCGCCTTCCTATAGCATCAAGTCCTTCACGGATGAGGTATTATGTGATGTTGCTCCTATTGATGTTTCTGATGTATTATTAGGACAACCATACTTGTGGAAGTGCCATGATGTGTATGAGTCTCGACCTCGTGCTGTCATTGTTACTTTGGGAAATAAGTTGTACAAGATACCAGAGGTACCACCTCCTGTGGCTATCACTTTGGTTAGTGCAAAACAATGCAGCAAGCTCATTTCCCAAACTAGGAAATTCATTTTCCTGGTGATCCGCCCCCAGGGCAAGAAGAAGACTGTGGCCACGACCTCCAGACAGGGATCCTCTGCACAACAACAACAAATGGATAAGGTTGTGGAGGAGTACGGGGACAATCTACCTCACCCACGAGGGTTCCTCTACACTTGTCGGGTCAAGCACCGGAGTTGATGCGACCCCCGGATCTTGTGCTTCACCCAATGGAACGATCTATCGGCGCTGCGGTACGGAGAATGATGAAGACAAGAGGTAGGTCGGGGAGGCATTGCGAGAAGGTCCCGCCGGACCAAGTTCATCGCCCTGTGGGAGCCCAATCGTGTTGGTACAGAAGAAGGATGGGACATGGAGACTCTTTATTGACTATCGGGCGCTGAAAAAGATCACTGTCCGGAATAGGTACCCAATCCCACGGATTGATGACCTTCTGGACCAACTCAAAGGTGAAAAATATTTCAGCAAGATCGACCTGAAGTCTGGGTATCACCAGGTACCAATTGAACCCTCCGATGTGTGGAAGACTTCCTTCAAAGCCAAGGAAGGCCTTTTCGAATGGCTAGTCATGCCTTTTGAGTTGACGAATGCTCCCGCAAACTTCATGAGGATGATGGAAGACATCTTGCGGCCATTCACCAACTCATTTGTAGTGGTGTACTTGGATGACATTTTGATCTTTAGCCAGACTTGGGAAGATCCACAGGGGCTTCACTGTGGGGGAAATACTATAGCACATGGGATCATATTGGGGGATATGTAATGAGGAAAAAATTGCATAATACATTTGGGGATATATAGGAGGTAAAGGGTTTTTTATTGGCTAGTATAAAAAATGGAGCTCAAAGTTAATGAAAAAATATAAAGGGTTATAAAAAATGTTAATGAAAAAATGGATACCTACAATATATAGTTAAAGTAGGGGATTTTTAAATTGGGAAGGTGTATTGGTTTTATATTGGTAGGGGGTTAAATAATGTGATTTTTAGAGGCATTTTCCAATATGTACTCAAATTAAGGGTATTGTTTAATATGCTATGATCGCACATGATATGTGAGAGGTTCATTGAGTGAAGCCTTTATTGGGAAGATGCCTTCGTTTGCTCAAGCCAAGGTCCTCCAAACACTGCGGCAACACAAGCTGTGTGCCAATCTGGAGAAGTGCACGTTTGGCATGACCCAGGTTCAATATCTGGGATACATTATTGATGAAAGGGGGGTGCATGTGGATCCAGCCAAGATCCAAGTCATTCAGGATTGGCCAACGCCGACCATTATAACAGAGCTTCGCAGCTTTCTGGGTCTTGCTAATTTCTACCGCAGATTCGTGTTGGGATTCTCTCATATCACTTGGCCCTTGAGTCAAGTCACCAAAGGAGGAGCAAGAGAAAAATTCTTTTGGTCGAAACCTCAACAGAAGGCGTTCAAAGAATTGAAAAATCGCCTCTGTTCTGCCCCAGTGCTCACCTTACCAGACTTGCAGCAGCCATTTGAGATCGAGACAGATGCCTCTGACTATGCTATTGGGGCAGTTCTTACTCAACAGGGACATCCAGTGGCATATCACGGTGAGACATTGTCTGAGACAGTTCGCAAGTATCCCACCTATGACAAAGAAATGTATTCCATTGTGCAAGCCTGTCGACAATGGAAGCATTACATTTTGGGGAAGGAAACAATCATCCCCACAGACCACCGGCCCCTGCAGTTCATACAGACACAAGGGAAGTTGCAGAATGATCGCCATCAGAAGTGGTCCACATATCTGCAACAGTTTCATTTGAACATCAAGTACAAGAAGGGTAGCACCAATAATGTTGCAGACTGCCTCAGCCGACCACCGATCGTGGCGCTCACCATCGTGCTCAACTCTTGTGGGCATGAGACTTCTGATTGGCCGCTTCTCTATGAGAGTGATCCAGAATTCGGCCACACTTACAAGGCACTCTTGGTGGGTACGCAAGTTCCAAATTTTCACCTCCAAGATGCACTTTTATGTCACCTGGGACACCTTTGTGTTCCTTCAAGCGAGCGTGCCAAGATGATATGGGAAGCACACTACAGTCGAGTCGCTGGGCATTTCGGGGTCGACAAAACAGTAGCAATACTACAGAAGTATTTCTATTGGCCGAACCTTCGAAAGGATGTCGAGAAGCACATCAGATCCTGCACTGCTTGTGCCATTGCCAAACCGACCATCAAGAAGCAAGGCCTATATACTCCACAACCTACCCCTAGTCGACCGTGGGAATCCATCTCCATGGATTACATGTCGGGCCTGCCTTCTACTAAGAATGGAAATGACTGTGTTTTCGTGGTCGTTGACCGATTCTCGAAGATGGCCATCATGGCGGCCTGTAAGAAGAATATCACAGCAGAAGCCACTGCTAAACTCTTCTTTGAACGAGTGTGGGTGCACTTTGGGATCCCACAGTCTATCATATCAGATCGAGATGGCAGGTTCCTCAGCACATTTTGGTCCAGCCTCTGGTCAATGTTGGACACAAAGCTCACCAAGTCCACAGCTTTCCATCCCCAAACAGATGGCCAGACAGAGGTCGTCAACAGAATGATTGTACACATTCTGCGCATGTACAATTCAAAGCATCCACGCACATGGGACGAGAACCTCCCTTATGTACAACATAGTTATAACCGGGCTCTCCACAGTTCAATTGGCCATAGCCCCTTTCAGGTGGGCTTGGGATTCCGGCCACTATGTCCCATTGACGTAGCCATGCCATTTGCAGCTGCTCAGGCCGATTCAGCGCACGTCCAGTCTGAAGTTGACAAAGCAAGTAGCTTCATCGAGCGCATTCAACACATCCGCCAACGGGTTCATGATATATTGGACAGAGCCAATGCGAAGTACAAGCAGCGCCATGATCAACACCGGGTGCCACACAACTTCCAGGTGGGCGACAAAGTATGGCTACATTTGCAGAAGGAGTGCCTCACTAGACCCCACCGCAAGCTTCGCCCGCTCCGATACGGGCCATACACCATCACCAAGGCTGTAGGGAACAATGCCTTCGAGCTCAGTATTCCACCATTCCTTGGTCTGCACCCAGTCTTCAATGTGGATCGCCTTCGTCCTTACTTCCCACCTCTACTAGACACCTCGGACATTGCAGAACAACTCACACCAACAGAGTTAAACCCAGACTGCATGGAACAGGCCACCACAGATTGTATCATGGACATGCAAATCAAGAACACTCGTCAACAGCAGATCCAACTGTATCGGGTTGTCAAAGCTGGCCAACTTCTGCACCAAGGAAAGTGGTTCACCGGGGACCAAGTTCAGCAGAAATTTCCTCATCTCATGGAGGAACTTAACGCAATGGGGACCATTGCTTCCTAAGGGGGGAGGAATGATCCAGGTGGATATTGGTGGCCACCCGCCTATTCCACTTGGGCCCCCACCATTGTCTCTTTGAGTTTTTCCGTTTTGGCATAACTTACTATTTTTAGCAGTTTTTCGGGTCCTGAACTTCCGGAGCCGTTTTGAGGCCCTAAACGACGTTTTTTGGGTACGAAAGCGCCAGCGAATTTTCTAATAAAATTCGTCCCGACAGCTGTAGTCCTCGGATAGAACTTTCTAATGATGTATCATATGCGTCAAACGGAGATAGTATGCCAAAGTTACGTCCCTGGGAAGTTGAAACACCAATTTACCCAAACGGGGCCCATAGTTTTGGCGCTTCATCTCCTAGGGTTAGGTTTTTGGGATGTCGAGGGTTCTCCATTGTTTCTCAATAATAAATAGGCCCTCGAGCCTCATTGTAACTCAGTTCGGAGGCCTGTAGCCGCCACATCTCTTCTCAGAGATAGCTACCAGCGCCCTAGCTAGTTTTATTTCCATTCTGTCTGTAAGCAAATTTCAGTTCTTTGATATTAATGAAATGAAGTTTTATTTCCGTTGCATCTATGTATTTATGGTTATATGTTTATTTTGTTGTGTTCCTGCATAAATCCGGATCAACGTTGTTCAATATTTATTCTTTAAGATAAGTTGTTTTTGATTTGGAACTTTCTAAGATTTATAGAAGCAAGAAAGTAAAGGAAATTACCATGAACACCATAAATTTATTTTTAAAGAATATTAATTATTATTTTTATCTTTAAAATCATATAACTAGCACAACCACTTTAATAAATGTGGTTGACATATGTCTATATCAATCATATTCACAACCACATTAATATCTTTGGGTATCTTCTCTAGCAAGTTGTATTGTTCTTTCTTTGTGTTATTTAATCGATGGTTGAGACATTGAAGATCCATCCACCCCAAGTAAATATGTTATATGAGAGATGAGGTTTTTATTGTCAATTCTCATTACTTACAAATTTATGTGTTGTGAGTGTCGGTTTAGATTTAGAAGTTATAGTGATATTATTTGGTATTAATATGATACCAATATACTCACTAAAAAAATTCAAATTTCTTAATAAGTAATTATTTTAACATAAAATATTATTGAGATAGCTCAATTAATGATCACCATCTTATAAAGTTTTATGTAAATTGTGAGTTTCAAAGTTCAAATTCTCCATATATATTTACTCAAAAAAAATTATTTTAATATAAAAATTATATATAATATAATATCAAATAATTACAAAATTGTAAATTTTAATAATTAATAAATTTGAATTTAAAATAAGTTTAAGTCATGGTTAAGAGCATCTATTTCCTCTTAAGAGGTCACATGTGCAAAACCAAAGGGGGTAGAGTATGTATTCCTTTGTAGACTTAGCAGTGAAATTGTTGCGCGGAGGTGAGTCTCTTGTCCCACAAAAAAGGGGATTTCATACACCAATTTTGTGTGTGACTTGGTCGTGACCATAAAATTAGATAATAATAATAACAATTATTCTTAAATCAAATTAATATGTAAAAAGCACTATATAATAATATATATGATACTAGAATTTAAGGTACAATAAAGCAGTTGGAATTTGTCACCCCACACACACACACACACACACACACACACACAATAATAATAATAATAACTTACATTTTCTTTATTTTCATAAGTTTTTTTATTTGTTTAATTTTAATTTTAGAAGTTGTGTATGTGTATTTGTATTGAATTTAATAATATTGTCAATTATCAACAAAAATATATATTTATTTCCATGATGTTGGAATTTCAATTTGAATTATATATATATATATATATATATATATATATATATATATTATAATGGTTCAAAAATTATTGTGGTGAGAGGCCTCCAGTATGAAGAGATGTTGTCTTGTCTTGTTATGTTATCTAAACATTTTTGACATTGGTGGTTTCTTCGCTCTTTATTTTGATAACCCATGATGTTCTCTCACACACACACTTAGATCCATATTAATTTGGGATCTACCAATTGCCGAGAGAGATAAAAAAGAATATTTCACCTCAACAAATTTGATACCTCTTGGGGCTTAGTAGATCCTAGGCTTGTTATATTTAAATTCATACAATCTATATATATATATATATATATATATATATATATATATATAAATTTTTTTTGAATAAAAAATAAGTATATTATTTAATAATTTGGTAAATTTTATATAATAATAATAAGAATGACTACATATTGAAGACTGGACCATGAGGACCATGAGCCTCACAAAAGAGCCCTAAACCTAATAATTTTTGGTATAGGAGAGAAAAATGGTGAAGAAACTTTAGAAGTAGTAAAAGAACAACTAAAATCTACATCACAAATTCAAACAACCTATCTAACAGAAGCACAAAGGGTGGGAAAAATACTTGAACATAAACACTGATTGAATATAAATTATATATACTCAGTAATTCCCCAAGTTTGGAAGGTTCAGAAATATTTATAAATGAAGATCTCATCCCAGAATATCAAGCTTATCTAACAAAGGAAGTCCAAAAGGTAAAGTGCGAAAGAAGACAAGGGAAATGGGTAATCATTAGAAATAGAAAAGCTATTATTTAGGAGAGACTTAAAAACAACAATAATAAATATGAATTAAGAATACTCTGGATCCTCTTCTAGAACTGTCGTGGCTTCCAATGGCATAAAGGACCTATGTTAAGGTAGATCTCTAGTGATATCGATCTTATTTTCTTATTTGAAACCAGGGAGCATGATGAATCTAGGGTCCCCCACATGAATGGATTCATTCGTTGGTCAACCTAGAACAAGAAATCCTCCTATGGAGGTTTTGGTGGTATAAATTATTATATTAAAGATATTATCTACACTCACATTTGACTTCATAAGATAAACCCCCTCAATCAGTACATGTGGATCAACATTTATGATTCTAGTACCAATGAGATCTTTATTGAAATTTGTTATTTCACCCCTATAGAATCTGCCTCCTATAAGAAAAACAACCTGGATAAGGATTTCACCTTCGAAACTTTAGAGTAAGACATTCATAATATTCAAAGAAAAGGTGATATAATTTTTCTTTGGGACTTCAATGCTATAAATATACTAACCAAGCTATTATCCTAAGAAATAAATCTAACCGTAACCCCCTATGGCTTGATGAAGATTGTGACCTGGCTAATATATTCAAAAGTTACACTAAATACACCATCAAGAAATTATTTGGTACCGAGATGATCAAATGTTGCAGTTCCCAAGACCTAATTATTTGTAATTGGATTAGTAAATTTCCTACCTCTAGCTAGATGAGTTGCATTCATTGGTTAGGCAGTAGTGTTGTTGATTGTGTCATATTTAACACCCATATCCTCAAATGTATAGTAAAGCTTAACATCCTAAATGACCACGAGCTTGATTCTGACAACATATGCCTATCTCTAACCCTTAAGCTGGACATATACACCAACCAGGTGCAAAATAATGGTGAAACACAAAAGCACATTCATTTTAACAAGATTAAAGATGACCTCTTCTTACAAGATTTAAGGAGTAACCTTGGTTACTTAACATATAGCGATAACATTGATATCACCTACCATTCTTTCACTACGACCCTTTGCACCACCATTAATAAATTCTCTACCGACGTATCATATAAAAAGAACAATAGAATTCAAACCCTAGTATGATAACCACTGGAAAATTGCCTGAAAATAAATAAGATATTCTCCTAACGAAACTCCCAAGCTTGAGAAAATAAATACATACAAAAATATTATAAAAAATAAGAAGTGATCCTATATTAATAAGAGGAAATACCATCTTCTCCATATTTCTAAAAGCGAGCCCAAAATATTTTGGAGGAATATACTTGTTCGTAAAACAAAAAACAAAAAAAGACAATCCCCTTGAATAATTAGGATAATTATCTTAAAAATATCTACGACTCTCCAGACACCATGAAAGCTTCATAAATACTTCTATGGAGGAGGATATTTTCTCTTTAGAAGACGTGGCATTCATGATTAAGAAACTTTCGAATGGGAAACCTAGGAATATTGAGGGCTACCAAACCAAAATTTTCAAAATGGGAAGGCCTATCCTCATTCCTCATATTCACAAACTCCTTAATCTGGTTATAGACCATGGCTTCCCTAAGCCTTGCATATAAATCCTCATTGTTTCTATCTTTAAAAGTGGGGATAAAAACATTCCCTCTAACTATGAGACCATTATGATTAGCCACATGTTAGCCAAAATTTATGGGCTCATTCTAAAAAAAAATATTAGTGTATGGTTTGAAAACGATGGAAAAAGGGCTAAAGGGTAAGCTAGCTTTATAAGCAATCACTCAACTATTAACCATCTTGTCACTCGTAGAATCATTGTCAAGGAATGTCATGATATTAAGTCTAATATATTATGTTATTTTTTTTACTTTAATAAATATTTCAACAAAGTGCCTCGAGATAAGCCAGGGAAAAGACTTTAAAAGATAATGGTCCATGTTCCCTCTTGAGTATAGGGTGACTGTGATTCATATTTATGAGAATGTTGTCGCCAAGCTTAAGACAACTGAAGGATGGTCTAAAGACATTAAACACAATATCAATGTCAACCAAGGTGTCCCTTCTCCCCTACACTTTTCGACATTTAAATTGATAAGCTTGAAGCCTGTATGGAAGTTGCCTTGACCGAAAAATCGATAGAACCCCAATCGGCCCCGTATAGAATGTTGGTCAGGATAAAATGGAGAAGGATCATGTTATCCCCCGGGCAGAGGTAATTACCCACAACCCATTTCACTATGAAAGATCTCTCATTGCTCAGATCCACCTCTATCAGGATTTTTCAATGGGCGCCCTGATGTTGCTGTTGTTGCAAGGAAGAATATAAAGGCATTGTGAATTGGATAATTTCAGCTTTGGGAGAGGAAGGGAATCTGCGAGACCCAAATTGTGGAAACAATTGACTACATATACAACTATATGTCCCTGAAGCTCTTTCTGAATGGGAATAGGTCATTTCTGGGAATAGGTCACTTCTAGAGATGGGTAGGGCTTGGGGAGAAAAATATTTTTTTGGGAATTTTGTATGCTTGCCGAGGTGAAAAGCATGATTTATCCACATAATGTGTTTAATAATCCCGAGAGTATCTTCTTGAAGACTGACTCAATGGAGATACCGTGGAACCAATGGCTCGATGGAGAAAATGTGGAAATAGGGCTTTGGTCACAGCTCCTTCTTCCACAACAATGAGAGCCAGAAATAACAGACATGATACTATTCTTATTTTTATTTTTTAAATGGGAAGAGAGGGAAAATAAATTTCAATGAAAATAATAATTCCTAATATTATTTTATTATTTTCTAAAACTATTTTGATTTTATAATTTATTGGGAGAAATTTCAATTAATTTTTTTTTTTTTTTTTTTTAAGTTTTTAATTTATTGAGAGAAATTTAGCTCCCTCACTTTTAATTATGGCTAGAGGTTCTCTAACCTTTATGGTAGAGGTGTTGTCATGTCTAGTTAAAAGTGTAATGTCTAGTTAAACATTTTGACTCCATAAAAATAAACAAAATGAAATATAAATATAAATAAAATCCTAGCATAATAGAGAGGTTGTAATGTTTTGTTAAACATTTTGATCCGATAAAAATAAAATAAATTATATAATTAATTATAATTAATAATTAAACTATCTTAGATCAATATTAACTTTATATCTACCAAACATCAAGAGGGATCAAATATCTTGAGATGAAAATCCCTTGTAGAGTGAAAATAAATTTTATGCGTCTAAGTGCTTGGTGTATTTGTAATTGAGGTGGATCTAGGTTGGTATAAAATTAAGTTATGATTAATTTAAAAAAAACAGAAGAAGAAGAAGAAGAGAGCAAGAGAGAGGTTTCACAATGATGTTAAATGTTTTATTTTATTTTAAAACATTCCTATATAATTATAAAAAATTAGTGATTATTTAAGCACATGATATAATTAAAAAAAATTAGTCATTGCATATCAGTGATAGACTTTTCTAGTTAGGCATAACAATCTATGCCTAACCAACATGTTTTAATTGAACCAAAGGGAAGCAACTTGAATTATAAAAAATATTGAAATGTCCATTTAGTGGTAAGTAATGCTACATCATCACCACCAAACCATACGAAACATTCTACCACCTTCTCTAAGCCAAGAACTCTTAAACAAATAACCACCCAATATAGAATTTTGTTCTCTCCATCAATGCCAACCCGATGTAGTCCTCAATGATCATCTACCTAATGGAAACAAGATTCCACTTACATTTCACTCATCAATGATGTTGCCTTTCCATGGAAAATGATTTATTCAATACATTGCCAATTTACATCATCCTTCCCTAAGCTTGTGTTACAATGCTTTGTCAATGATCAACCCTTGTTAAGGGGATCTCCTAGTCCACACCCAACTAGTACACCATCCTAATTGTCTCATGAAACAACCTAAGTCACTCACAAAGTATACCAAACATATAAAATCATTTTTCACTCTTAGTCGTGTTTACTCAAGATTCCATCCATTGTACCATTGCTAATGGCACCTTAAGTAAGATCCTTGCATCCCCCACCCCCACCCCCCCGCCCCAACTTTAATTGTTGGCATCTTCATCAACATTTTCGTACTTTTTGCATTTGAATGTGGTGTTGATACCATTTTTCATGAGGGTAAACTTTTCAATCCCCTTGAGCATCTCTACCACTCAATAATCCTAGTTGTTGTATGGCATTGGTGTGACAGTGACTAGTTGTGCATGACCATGAACCTCTTGTATCAGTCCAAATATGCCTAGCCAACATGTCCTAACTAAACCCAATTTAGGTACCTTAAACTATAGGAAATGTTGTAATGGTTGTTTCATTATAAGTGATGTCGTGTCATCACCACCCAGACATAAACAACCTTTCACTGTCTCCCTCAAACCAACACACTTGAATAACTAACCACTTTGTGTAAGACTATGTTGTCTCCATCTAGACTAACTTATTGTAATTTTATAAAGGTCATGTACGTAGTCGCAAAAAGTTTCCACTTACCTTCAATACACTCATCAACTTTGTTGCCTTGCCATGGCTAACTCACTATCAAGCACATTCCCAGATTGTGTTATCCTTTGGTGAATTTGTGTTACAACATTTCATTGATCATCCATCCTTGTTAGGCTAGACATCTTCCATCCTCCTAGTCCACACCAAACTAGTACATCCTCATAAATTTTTCAGGGATCATTGTGAGTCGGTCATGAGGGCTATGAAACATATAAAATAGTCATGCACCATTTATCATGTTTTCTCAGCATGTTATATAAGATATCATTTCTAGTGGAACCTCGAGGAAGGTCCTTACATTATTCCCAACTTGAATTTTTAACATCCTCATCAATAAAACCCCATCAACTTATCCAATGAATAGGGTTTGGATAGTGAAGAAAAATTCCACAATTTTTCATTGAAATATGGATTTAATACCATTTTTCATGGGGATATAATTTTTATCGCACTTGAGTGTCTAATACCACTCAAGAAACATTCTCACCAAGCATCTTCAATGCGACCTTACTAGTTAAGCATGACCACCAACCACTTGTATTGCATATGTTGCACTTAACTGCCATGTCCTAACCAAAACTAGGATAGGTACCTAGAACATGAAGTAACCCTAAAACAACCACATAGATACTCTTTAAGGGATATTTATATTTCAACTTGGATATGAAATTCATGGCATGTTATTCTACGTAAAGAGCCACAAGGATTGTTAGTATGTATGGTTTTCTAATAATAATGTGTGTACATTCTAGGAATGTGAATGTGCTATTAGAATTTGTGCATATTTTTTTAATCCATGTATGTGTAGAATTATTTATAGAATAATATGGCTTTAGATTAATCTAGATTTATATTAATTTACCAAGTTAAATATACTTTTGGCAAGCCCAGGGCTCGAGCCCATTTATGATGGGTTGCAAAACTCTTTTTAGGGTTATCTAGCATTGAGTTTGGTTTCCTTTTCATCCTAGATCTCATAGAAAGACATGAAATTATACTCATGAAGATTTTTAGTGCATTACTACATATTGTGACTATGGGATTTCTAACAATGTGGCTAATTGATTGAAACATCATGCATTAATTTCATCTGAGATACTCTGGGAACTTCTAGGTTCCTAATGATATTTTAAAATAGGAACAGAAAGTTGATTTTCTGATAATCTTGAATTCATAACAACTTGAAATTAGCATTTTAATCATTACCATTCAAGGCTTTCCTACAGATTTATTTTTATTTTGAGCTATAAGCACCTACATTCTCACCATGGTTTGGGAGCTCCACACTGGCTGTGATTGAGGTCTAAAAGATGATGTTGTTTTAATCATCACAAAATAGAGTCTATCAAGCATACCTTTTGGGATATTTGCAGGCATATCTACATAATAGTTATCATTGAATTTGACATTCTCTTTGTGAGAAGTTTCCATTGAATAGGGGGGATTTCTGGGGACAGATAGGTAATCAAACAGTGTGGTGGACAATATGGAACTCTACAATATTGACATGTATCTCATTTCTATGGAAATGTCATGCAACATTCAATGTGGATGCTCTTCATTCATCTGACTTGTATAAGAACAATTACAAAAAAGTTGGCAGCCCATATTTCACGCAGAGTTAGAATTTTTCCACAAGGATTTAAAATCTCTTGAGATAAGGGCCGAGGCATATACACTAGCACTACCAGTAAATTTAGGGAGGACATGTTTGGCAACATAGCCTTCAGAAATCGTGCTTCTCTCATAAGAATTTTCATCTCCATTGAAAAAACTACAACCTTGCATTTTAGCTATCCTTTCTTGTAATCCTCGTTACTGTACCTTTCATGATTTTATGGCTTGAAACTTCTGCCAATTCTCCTACATCCTTATAAATTTAGGATATTTGAAACTTCATATCTTGGAAATGATGATTTTTGCCTTTTCTTTTGTCATGTTTTCTCTTAAATACGCATCTTAACGATCCCCATTATCCAAGAGTACTTAACTCAAAAGGTCTAGATCACATTACAAAGGAGTACCAAATATTTGTAAGGTTTTTCCACAAGATTGTTGAGGTCAAATTTCTTCTCTGAGAAATGTTGGAAATCCCATTTTGTGTTTGAATTGTTGGAATGAGAATGTTGATTTCTGTTGCGAGGATTATTTTTGAGAGGTCCATCTATTTTCTGTCTTGAAAATAGTGTTGAAACAACCACTAGGAAGCCTAAAATAGAAATAATCTAGATTCCATAGTGCAACAGTCCAATACCTTAGACTGACAACTACATTATGATCAGTAGAATCATTTTTTAAGACTCTTTCATCCTCTTGCAAGGCAATTGTTCCCTGATTGAATTATTTTCCATTCCTAATTTTCTCCTTTGTTATCTTCAAAATTTCACCACTTTTATCATAATTTACATTTTCATAAGACTCTATTTTCTCCAACAGGTTTTTAGTGTGTCCTCTGGATATATTCTCACCATCTATGGTTGTTGTTCTTAAGATGTGCAAAAAGGACAATAATGACAGAAAGGACAACAATTTAGATACTATGTTCAATAGATATTTAGGCAACCATATTTGTTTCAGTGTTGTTTCCTTCTCTATTGTTAGATGGAATGCGAAAATGCTACTTGTTAGTGGTAGCTCTTTTGGGTGCTATTCCGACATGTATTACATTTTTTGTGATGCTTCATCTTTTGGACATACCAATGGACATAATTGTAAGCTTTGATCTAACCTATGCAAGAGGCTCATATACATTTCATAACAAGAATCATTTTTGTTTCTTTCCCCAGGTTTCCTATTCACTCATACAATGGGTTTGTGTTTCCCCTAAGTGGCCACTCTGTTTTCTCCAATGGGATTTGTTTCAAATATTCAAAAAATTTGTTTTTAATCTAGTCTTGATCAAATAAAGCTGGTTCACTTTGGACATTTATTAAATCAACACTGGACAGAAAAAGTAAGATCAGTCGCATTGCTCCTATTGTGAAATGTCTTCAAAGGGTATTTGAGTATGTTCTAAGGTAACTTCATCCCCCTAAAGAAGTTTTTTGTGCTTATTTGGGGTTTGATTGATTTTGTTCTCTAAATACTTTGGGGTTTTATTTCATTCTTGAAGGTAATGGAGAATATGGTTTCGATTGAAAGTCCTTAGATATTTCACTAATCAACACCGGACATAAAATTTAACACAAGAAACTAAGCTGAATGAGAAACCTAAACCCCTGATCACCTGACTATAGTTTCTTTTTTGGAGCATAGAAAGGTAGGTAGATCGCGCCACTGCTTTAGTGAAGTGCAACAATGCTTATGTTGGCTAGGATAGGTAAGTAAAAAATAATATTTGAGTAAATGGATTAGAGCGAACAACAGGCAGGGTGTACCCATCTAGCGACAACACTTTTCTGGTCCATGACTCAAACTTCTATACATGAGATGGGATAGGTGAGTAAAAAAGGAATGGTTGAGTAAATGGATTAGAGTGAACAACATGAAGAGCACATCCATCCATTCACATCACTATTCTGTTAATCCATGAATTAATCTTCTATACATGAGCTAGGATATGTGAGTAAAAAAGGCATAGTTGAGTAAATGGAGTAGAGTGAAGAATAGGCAGAGTGCACCCATCCATTGACAACACTGTTCTATTCCATGACTCGGTCTTCTATATAAATTAAAGCGAACAACACCCTTTTTGAAACTATGTGTAAACATTCAGATCAAGGTTGGGTTATTGGGACCACGCTTAATGATAGAGATTAGTTACTACAATTTCACTCACTCACCGATACGAGGATAACTAGCTAGGAATATCATATTACTCATGAGGCATTTAGAACATGTATGGATTGGCTTAATGGAAAAATGTATTACCGGAGTTTCTATAGCGAAAAAGAATCAAATCTTAAAACCTAGAAAGATTATGTAAGCAACAAGGTTGCAGCAAAAAATGAAAGTGGGGATGGAAGAAATTTTCATCACCATAGATTGAGTAGTAAAAATTCACTGAGTAGATGGGTCCCTTTTACCACTCTACTCTACATTCATTTCCAGATGATCACTTAGAAAAATAAAATAAAAATTCATAGAACCAACAGAAAAAATCGTAGAAAAAATGAAGGAAATAGAAAATTATAAACCTATAAATCCAACTAACCTGTGATTCCAAGTCCAAAATCGCAGACTTCAATTGTAAATTTGTTTTTTCCTGCCTCTTCAAAATCCTCCAAGTTCTCTCCAATGCTTTTTTATCCATGAAAAAAGTTGTAATTGTATAGAAAAATTTGCAAGCCCTAAAAATATTTAACCACATCACCAATTTCTCTCAAAATATATCAAAAGCCTCCCGCCAACAGCAAAAAATTGGCGCTAAAGAGCCAAAACATCCAATTTTCATGTAAAATTTAAAACCAACGGCAAAAAATTGGCGCCAACGAGCTAGAACATCAGTTGGTAAACCTCTTCATACGTCTTTGTGAACCAATTTTCATTTGGCAGGGTAAGAATATCAAGTTTTCCCATCTTCGTTTTTGTTCATGGGCTTTCAGACCAGTGACACCTCTAGTTTCAGTTTGACTTTCATACAGTCATTTGCTTTGATATTTAGTTTCAATTTTAATGAAATCACATTCGACTTAATCTAATCTATTGACTATTAAAAAATAATTAAAATATTAATATTAATATTTACTATTTTAATTTTTAATTAAATATAAAACGTATAAAACCACGCTATATTGTTTTATTTAAAGTTTAATTTCATACAATTATGTAAATTATGCATTAAATAAAATAAATATATTCATTGGTTCCACTATTAAAATATAATTAAAATATAAACATTGATATTTACTACTTTGATGATTAATTAAATATAAGACCAATAATATAGTTATAATTAAAGCTTAAATTTTTTATTAAATGAAGTATATATATTCATTGGTACAATTCTCATAGAAATTGATAAAACAAAACACATTTATCCATTATTATACAATAAACCATACTTAAATATTTTGAATTATATATTTATAATCATTAATAAAGGTTTATATATTATTAAAATTTTAAATAAAGTTCATACCTAAAAAATTAACAAAAGTTCATCATACCATTAAAAATTAACCAAGTTTCATATCAAACAATTAATAAAAGATTATAAACCATTAAAAAATTAATCAAGGTTCATATCTAAATTAACAAAGGTTCATACACTCTCCGATGGGAGTGGGGTCTGAGCAACACATGGAAGGCGACTCACATGCAAGGAAAATTTTAAGGATAGAAAATTATCTTGAAGTTTAAAAAATTGGTGAATCTCACTAGTCCCTAATCTGCAAATTATAAAATGTTTACTAATGTGTTTGTAAAATTAGTCAAATTTATAATGATATTATATATACTCTCTATATAATTTTGTTGACCTTTAACATAAAATAATTTTATATTTTAAAATTTGGGTGAATCATTTTTCTAAAAAAAATGGAAATTGGTGAATCTTTTTTTGGAAAAATCATGGAAAATTAGCCCACCTGCGAATATTACGCCCTAAAATTTTCCATGCTCACATGAGTAAATAGAAGTGGAGCGAGGGTGAGGGAGTGTCACGCCATCGAGTTAGTGGCGTGACTACCGAGTGGTGGCGGGCGTGCCTTGGTGCGACGGGCTACCAACTTAGGTATGTGTGACAAAGATGTGTGATGGGCATGCCATATTAGCAAGCGCCCTCCTTGGGCACATCGTGTGGTGACGGGAAGAGTTCTGCATTTTTGTGGACGCACCAAGTGGTGACAGATGAGAATGTGCCCCATAGTTGGTGGACAATTCAAAGGCGTCGGGAGAAGTCATGTTGGTGATCCCATTCATTGATACAGGCACGTCGAGTAGCGGTTGGGCGAGTTGGACGCAATGGGGGGCAGGAGACCGAGGTGACCAGGGTGACCCGAGCGACCCACCAGTGGAGAAAGTCTTGTGCGATGGATAGCGCGATCATTGGGAGTTTATATGGAGCATATAAGTCATAATTATGGTTGGGTCGACGCGTTATCACTAATGGAGGGGTCAAAACTTCATAATTGTGTGCAGGTCGACGTGACGGTGGGCGAGCCGACTTGTGCAAAGTCGTGACCCATGGTTGAATGGGTCCACATGGCACATATATATAAGGCATGGTGGGAGTTCATAAAATCATTCATTCAACATTCAGCCAAGTTCAGAGTCGAGCTACACGGAGTTGCAGTGAAGGAGTAGAGCGAATATTTGAGGGAGCGAAGGAAAACAAACAAGACTTGTGCAGAAAGGTTTAGGCAGAGTTGGGTTGAAATTTGTACAGACCATGTGCTCATACCACAGGCAGAAATAATGTACAGGAACAAGGGCAGGCTAAGTCGGGTGATTTGGCAGGGCGCGTTCAGAACATTTGGGCCATGTGAGGTGTTTTCTAGGGTGCGTTAAAAGCAACGAGCATAGTCGAGTGATTCAGGGCACGCGTTCAGAAAAGGCATTCATAATTGCAGATGAGGTCAGGGTGTGGGAAAATTTTTGTAGGAGGTGACCTAGTTGACCCGAGTTGCACAAAAACAAGTCGACTTGGGCGAAGGCGTGCAGAGAGTGACCCTAGTAACTTGGGCTACACGAATTTTGGTAGGACTTCAAAAAATTGTATTTTGAAGGTAAATTTGGGGTTTCCATCAGACTTGGCTGTTGTTGAGAGGCATTGTTGTTGAGCTCAAAACACAAGTGTTGGGCAGTCTTGGAAAAAATTTCAGGTGGATTCATAGGCTTGTATATTTTTATGATTATTGTAAAATTGTGCATCACTGAATTATTATATATATATATATATATATATATATATATATATATATATACTAGTGGGAATAATTTTTGGGAGTTTCTCCTCCCAAGTATGTATGGGCGTACTTTAATGATGCTGTGAATGTTTAATTGTTGAAATATTAATTATGCTCCATTGTTAATAACAGTCAATTGGTGAAATTGGCTAAGTGTTGAAGATAGACATAGTCTATACACTTGAGTATTGATAAATAAATAAAAAAGTGTACTAGTGCCGCACCTACTATACGTGATTGAAAGAGAACCACAAGTATAGGGTCGTGATAGGGAGGGTCCCCCCAATCCCTTCACCATAACACATGCAAAAGGAGAGGTGTTGGCTTCACGTTGGAAATTCATGTGAAAAATAAATACACATTGGAGTTCGGGGGTGGTGAAATGTTAATGCGAGGGAAGATGAGGGAGCCTGACATTTGAATACTCACTCAGGTTTGTTGTTAGTCTTGGCGGTGGCCTCTAGGGAAGAAGCATAAACACCACAAGAAGGTTTACATAGGGAATGGATTGTGTTCGTTTGTCGTGGGAATTTGTTGGTGAAGTGTGTTAAACCGGTCCTTGCTACTTAGTTTCTTAGCCATTGTCTACGTTTGGGTCGAGGATAGGAATTTTAAGGGAAGTGAGCTCACCCATTTACATTTTTCTCATCTTTCTTTAAGCTTATTTTTTCATTCTAAGAGAGGAAGCTGGAATATACAGTCTAGGAAACCTCGAGGGTGGTGGTGGAAACTAGTTTCTTTTACCAATTTCATGCCCTCCAACGTGGGTGCGATGGTGTTTAGTGGATTTTTTTTTGTCTCTATGCAGAGAATTTGGAGGCTATTCATTGCTCTGAGGGAAGTTACATTCAGGAATCAGCTACTTTGACATCGTTTTTTGTTCAATTTCCTGTGTTGGTTTAATTTTCAGCGATGATATTCAGTTTTCTTGATGGTGGTGGTCTTTATCTGGTATTGGGAGGTGGCTTTGTGCTTCCCTACAGTGGTGGGTGATGACAGTTGGCTCGTTTTCTGGTGGTGGTTGCTTTCTCTGGTGGGGCGTATGGTCTTTGGACTCTGAACGAGGTGGGGATATTCAACCTAGGCGAATCATCAATCCCCTAGTGTGGTGTAGGTGTTCTCCCTCCCCTGTCATCCATGGAACTGTGGGGGTGGCAGATTTGGCAATAATAATGGTGAATCCATGCTGGGGTGGTAAGATTATAGGGTGTGAGCGACTTGCTAGTGTGGTTGTGCATGGGGGCCATGGAGGAGGTAAGTGGGGAGCTAGTATGGGTGGGGTTTTGAGAGTTAAAAAGCAGATTCGTCGGGGTGGAGGAGCCCATGGTGGCAATGGGAATCGATGTGGGTTTGATCACTTTGAGGTAAATGAGGGGTAGGATATCTAGCATTGTTTCTTGGAGAACTGTCATGCACTTATCAACAACCTGATGGAAAGAGTGGACACAACTGAGATAATTTTAACACTGCAGACGGATTCAAAGACTCTTGTAGTGGAATGTAACACTTCGGTATCAAAATTGAAAATTTTCATTTATGGAGTGACACAATTAAAAATTACTCACATAATTGATTAATTCATATACTTGTTGTACTTCTTATTTGGTCATATTTTTATTCCTAGACTATAATAGACATTTACATTAATCATTATTAATTTTGTCACATATTATCTAGTCCTATATTTTAATCCTAGACTAAATTAGTCGTTTAAGTTAGTCTCTTTTAGTTCAGTCACTTATTATCTAGTCATATATTTTATCCCTAGACTAAATTAGTCATTTAAGTTAGTCGTTTTTAGTTTAGTCACTTATTATCTAGTCGTATATTTTATTCCTAGACTAAATTAGTCATTTTTCAGTCACTTAAAATTGTTCAAATTTAGTAGTAATTCACTTGAAATAATTCCGGTGACTAAATTTTTTAGTCACCTGGTAATTAATTTCATCCTTTTTTACTAGTGTTTTTTTGATGCCAAGAAATTTTAATTTATTCACAAGGTTATTTTATCCTAGAATCAACTTGAAAGAGGGTTATTTTCTCAGCAATTATGACCTGTAACTAAATATCATCTTCAAAAAACCATACGTGCATTTCCCTTTTTTCTTTCACTCACATTCTGTATACATGAATTCACATAGAGAAACATTTAACAAATTACAATGACACCCTTAGATATGAGACTAACCACAAATATATGAGTCTTTCCTCAAATCAGAATGTGAATGTTCAAATTATATATGGGTTGTATGCCTTGTGAAATATTCAACTCAATATATTAAGAAGGGTACCAATAATACAACGTTGGGCTTGTGTCTTAACCAAATATAAAATATATCATAGGTGGAATCCTTCATGTACTTTAATCACACCCTATTCACACATTGAAGGAATATCACTACAAATAAATCAAAGAAATAAATCTACATAGTATCTAAATCATCCAATCTTAAAGGGATATGAAAACAATCCACACACTAGACCTTTAAATCAATCCACACACACTCAAAGCTATATATCAGAGCATAGAATAAATTAAGGAATAGAGGACAATAGGCTAGGTTAGTGGGTGCAAGCCAACCAACTCGTTGTCCTTAGAAAATGTGAATCACAAACTTAGAAAAATTGAAGAAAATAAATGTATACACGTGGTATCATCTTAATATTATAAATCTATAGTATATTACATTAAGAAATGGTGTAGAAGAGTTTGATCCCTGTAGTCACATGGGATCATCCCACTATCATGAAACGATACAAAATATCTCTTTTACCAAGCCATTTATCCTACCATGTCGTCTCCCTCACATTGTAGAGTCTAATATGTTTATATGAATATCCCTAATATGGATAAAATCAATGTCTCGGATTTCATGGATCAGAGATCAATCTACATATACATTTTTTAAATTCTAATCTGATTTGAATCCTCATAAAGAGAAAAAGAATCCTTGGCTTGGACCGATATGATAGTTGTATGTTCATAGACTGAATAAACATGAATAACAAGGCTCCACATCATATATGGTTCCTATGTCTCACAAGGTCTAGTTCAACTCTTAGAACATAGTCAAGAATGACCGAATATGTTTCCATATATGGTTAATTAACAAATTATAAAAATCCCAATCATATCTCATTCTATATCATTCATAATAATGAGATTTAAGATTTCAAGTTGTTGATGCACTAACAAGAACATTATTATTCACTACTTATGTATTAGTGAATATTTTAGGTCTAAAATGGGCCTCCTAAGGAATTTTATAAAATAATAGTGGAAATAATAAAATAAGATTATATTACACCATGAAATTTTAGAGGGAAAAAAGAAAAAAATTACTTTTTCAACTTATCTCCCTACAATTTTACTCAAATTTCTAGTAGGAGAACTCGTTGGATGTAAAACTTAATTCTGAATCCAAGGAGTTCCCATGTTTCTTACTTTCTATGGAGCCTTCTACATGAAAAATGATAAATGCATGAAAAAACGTGCTTGCAATCACATTTTTCATGCATTTCTCTTTTTTCATGTGGCGGGGCCTGTAAAAAACATCCAACATAGGTACTCCTTGGATGAGGAATTAAATTCCACATCCAACGAGTTCTCCCTCTTGAAATTTGAGTAAAATCATAGGGAGATAAGTTGAAAATACGAGTTAAAAAATAGTTTTATTTTTAATTTTTTAACCTTTTTACTCTAAAAAGGATGAATCGTCCCCATGGTTGAAATTACCAACTTGAATCCCGTTCGTTCCTATAAAACATGATAATCGTGATATTTATTTGGATGTTTTTCATTGGCAGGATGTCTTGTCCATTGGCTCTGATACTTCATTTGTAACCATAGAGTGGGAAATGTCTGAATTGCTAAGAAAATTGCTAGTTCTGATGAGGCTTCAGGATGAGTTGGAATGCGTAGTTGGAATGGAGTGTATAGTATAAAAATTTGATCTTTCTAGTCTCGTTTATGTACAAGCAGCTGTGAAAGAAACACTTATACTCCACCCGTCGGTGCATTTATCTCTTCCCCACATATCATTGGAAACATGCAATGTGTTGGGATTTGGAATCCCTTGCGGAACGCAGATTTTGGTGAACATGTGGGAAATTGGAAGGGACCCAATGTCATGGGGGCAGGATACTGAAAGTTTCAAGCCAGAGAGGTTCATGGAAGCTGAATTTCTAGATACAAAAGTAGAAAATCTTGAATGGTTTCTGTTTGGAGCAGGTTGAAGATGATACTCCGGAGAGAAATTGGGACTGGTTGTTAGAGAGTTTGATGTTGTTAAAAATTTTAAAGAGAGAGGAAATTATTTTCCTCAAAACAAAGAGTTCACACAGAGTTTCATAAATGTGTTAAACGAGAGGATTCAATTGCGGAAATTGAATCATATGAATTCTATTTTCAATACAGATTGGTGGAGATTAAAACATGTTGAACTATGCAACTGTAATGAAGAAAATAAATCAAACAATTTTACTCATCGTGAAACAGAGTAAAACAGAGTGTTGTGGTAAGAACGATATGTGAAATTTCCAGAAGTATATCGCGACTAACAAAACTTTATATTATAACTTCAAATCATGAAATACATTTACATATGGAGGTTGGGGCTCCTTCACTAGTAAAACAATTGTTCTTACTGAGATTTACATTCACTAGGGGTTGTAGAGTAACACACAGTAAAACCTATAACTATTGTTTTCACGCGCCCACCAAAATTTGCTCCAAGATTTTCTTCCCTTGTCATTCTAGACTTACATCCGCCACATTACATTCCACTAATACAAACATGTAAAATCAAAACATATATGTCTAAGACATTTAATTCATGACACGCATAATTTAATACACAGGATGGGTGAACATGACTTTCTAAATTTTACAGAGGTTGCATGAAGTAAATAACACTCGTAGATTAAATTTTTTCCCATACACTTTTAATAACCATGATTTAAATTTCTATTTAACTTTTAATTAATTTCATCTATTGCGAAATGGGTAAAATGTACATTTCTCAGAACTTGTCCTTCTCTACAAACTCAATCTGCAACCTGCAAAACATTCAGTGAGGTATGGATGTCTGTAGAAAATTAAATGTAGTGGTTGTGATTAATTTTCCAACACTCCCCCTTAATTGCAATTTCCGCCATTGACCATTCCCAAACAATCTCTTAGATAAAAAAATATTTCACGTGCCAATAGATTTGTGAAGATGTCTGCAAATTGTTCTTCTGACCTACAATGCTGCAACAAAATCTCACTATTGTTAACTAATTATCTTATGAAATGATATTTAGCATCAATTTTGTTTGTCCTCTTGTGAAAGAAAAAATTCTTTGATAATGCCATTGTTGAACTGTTTCCATAGAAAATAGTAGTTTCTCCATATTTTTCATGACATAAATCCCGCAACATCCTTCTCATCCAAACTACTTGACACGTTGTTGTTGTTGCGGCGACATATTCAGCTTGTATTGTTGACAATGACATTATCGTCTTCTTCTTGGAAAGAAAAACATATGCTAACATGCTCTTTCTGTCATCAACACTTCCTGCCCAATCACTATCAGTGTAACCAACTAGCATAAAATCATCTGTTGTGGAGTACAAAACAACGTATTCCTTTGTCCCATTGATATACTTTAAAATTATTTTCGTTTCTTGCCTATGTGTCTCTTTGGGTGTCTCCATCAACCTTGACACCAAATTCATTGCATACATTATATTAGGCCTAGTTGCGGTCAAATACATTAGGCTTCCCACCATACTTTTGTATAATTTTGGATTGAGATCATTGCTGCAATATTCCTTTCTTAACTTCAACCCCATGACAGTTGAAGTTAGTGCTGGCTTGCCATTATGAATATTAAACCTCTCTAAAATTTCTGTGACATACTTTGATTGAGAGATAAAAATTCCATTTTTTGTTTGCTTCACTTCTATGCCCAAAAAATATCTTAGCAACCCCAAGTCAGTTTTTTGAAACTCACTTTTCATGAATGCTTTGAAATCAACAATGAGGAAATCATCAATCCCTGTAAAAATCAAATCATCTACATACAAAATGATGATAAGAAGCTTACCATCACTTTCTTTGATGTAGAGAGTAGGTTCACCATCACATTTGTCGAACCCATTGTCCATCAAGTAAGTGTCTATCCTGCTATACCATGCACGCGGTGCTTGATTCAACCCATAAAGAGCTTTCCGCAACCCACACACCTTGTATTCTTATCCTTCTACCTCATAACCAAGAGGTTGCACAACATATACCTCCTCTTTCAGCACTACATTCAAGAATGATGATTTTATGTCCATTTGATACACTTTCCATTTGTACTGCGTGGAAATCGACAACATTGTACACAATGTCTCCATCCTCACGACTGGCGCAAATGTTTCTGCCTAGCCTCTTACATGTTGTTGCGTGTATCCTTTGAAATATAGCCTTAATTTATGCCTTTCAATCTTGCCTTCAATGTTTCTCTCGGTATTATAGACCCACTTGACTCCAATTACTTCTTTTCCTTGCGGAAGGTCCACTAACTCACATGTGTTGTTCTTTTCTATTTCTCCTACTTCTTCATTCATTCCCGAAACCCATTTTTCTTCTTTGACTGCATCTTCAAAATGTATTGGGTCATATAAATGACAAAATAATCCAAATAAATAATTTAGGCCAGCGCTGCTATCAACTTCATCTTGCTCATAAATTTCATTTAAATTTTTTTATTTTTGTCTTCTTATGCTTGCGGAAGATGGGCTTGCTGTTGCGCTTGAAGTAGATGGAGTTGTGGATCTTTGTGGTGTGCTTGGAGAAGCATTTGCTTGGTTGCGCAACGTTGTCCTAATATTTTTTTGCGATGTCACATATTGACTACTTTGTGGAGCTTGTGTAGGTGGAGGAGTTAACATTGAGGAATTACTTGATGCAATCAATTCCTCTTTGTCTTCAAGTGGCATACATGTCTTCACATTAATTTTCTTCTCTAAAATTCCATCCCATGCTTCCTCTTCTATGAACTGAACATCTCTGCTGATTATTACCTTATTGGTTAATGGATTGTAGAGCTTGTATTCCTTGGATTCATCACTGTATCCAACAAATATACATTTCTCTCCCTTGATGTCCAACTTCTTCCTCAACTCATCTGAGACATGTGCATACGCCACACACCCAAAAATTCTCATGTGACTGACATATTTCTTTCTTCCACTCCATGCTTCTTCAGGAACAATCTTCATAACAATTTTGGTTGAACAACTATTAATAATATATGTTGCACAAGCGATAACTTTAACCCAATAATAATTTGGATAATTATTTTTCTTCAACATACTCCTTGCCATTTCCATGATGGTCCTATTCTTTCTTTCCGCGACACCATTTTGATGAGGTGTATACCTTATTGTAAACTACTTGTGAACTCAATGCTCCCTGCAAAAATGTAGGAAGTCATTTGTGATATATTGGCCACCTCTGTCAGTCCTCAACACTTTTATGTAGTGTCCACTTTGCTTCTCAATAAGAACTTTGTAGTGGCGGAAGCGCTCAAAGAATTCACTTTTATGTTTTAGGAAGTAGACACATTTCTTCCTTGTGTAGTCATCTATGAAGGTAAAAATGTACTCGCTGCAACCAATTGATGGTGTTTGCATTGGTCCACATAAATCTAAGTTGACAATTTCCAAAGGCACTTTTTCCCTTATAGACATTCATGCTAGAAATGATTCTCTATGTTGTTTTCCTAATATGAATCCTTCACATAGGTTGTTCGGTTTTTCTATGAGTGGAAATACCTTAACCATACCTTTCCTATGCAACAAATTGAAACCTCCAAATTTGAGATGAACAAATCTCAAATGCCATAACCAATTTTCATCTTTAATTTATGCTTGAATTTTTTCTTGTGTGACAACTCCTACATCTTTCATCCTTTTGTGAATTCATTGATAGTTTTGCTTGATCATCTTTTTCCTTCAAATATGATCTTAGTTTGAGAGGAAACATACTATTTTTTGTCATGTGAAATTTTGCAATGAGTTGTATACTTGGAGGCTTGTCCAAAATTGTGCACACATCATTCTTGAAAAATACATTATGGCCCTTTTGCATGAGATTTCCAGTGCTTATGAGTTTAAGTTTCAAACTGAGGACAAAATAAACATCTGACATGAACTTTTTCTCTCCTTTCTTTATTAGAATGTCTACTCTTCCTTTTCCCATTACAAATACCTTGCTATTAGTCCCTAATGTCACTTCATATTTTACACTCATCTAAATTGGAAAACATTTCTATGTTTCCAATCATGTGGTTGCTACACCCTGAATATAAGAACCATACATCTCCTTGTTTTTCTTGTGCTACATTACAAGCTAAAAAAATTATATCATGGTTCTCATTTTCCTTTATGAAATTTTCACTTGGTTTGTTATTTGTGTCATATTTCTTCTTTCTACACTCATTTGCATAATAACCATAATTCTTACAATAATGACATTGAACTTGAGATTTATCATACCTCTCGCCTTGTGCTTGATTCTGGCTTGAACCTTGACTTGGATTTTGATTGCTGCCCCTTCCACTTGAGCTTGAAGGGCTGCTTATTCCAGCTCTGTGTGGGGCTCTTCCTCTTCCTCTATAATTTGATCTTCCTCGGCCTCTAACTTGACCAAATGAAACTGGTGTCTTGAAGGCATGCTCCAATTACGAGCTTGTTGTTATGTTTAACCTATGCTCGTCCACTAAAAATTGTGAGAGATCCTTTATCTCTTCTATGGCTACAAGTATGGCATCAAATCTTGTTGGCAGACTTCTGAAGACTTTCTCAACTATTCTCATTTCCTCAAGTGTCTCACCATGAGACCTAATTTGAGTAACCAACCCAATTACATGTGTAGAAAATGAGTCTACATTCTTAGAATCTTTCATACAAATTTTATTGAAATCTCTTCTTAGCATTTGTAGTTTTGTTAACTTCACCTTTGCCATGCCTTGGTAGGCTGTTTGGAGGGTATCCCATGCTTTCTTGGACGTCGTTGTTGCTGAAATCCTTGGGAAGATACTTTCATGAACTTCTTGAAAAATATAGAAGAAGGCTTTGGAGTCCTTCTTCCTACTGTCCCTCAACAAATCTCTTTTATTTATGGATTATTCAAGCTTGTGCTTGTTGCACCCATTTTTACTGTGTAAACGTTTTCTCATTATGTGAAAATTTTCTCACTACTAGAGAATAGGCTACACAAAATTTTAGAACTCCATTTTTTTTAACTCCTTAGTAAAAACACTTCCTATTACTTAGATCTTAAACCTGTTGTGATACCATGTTAAAGTTTTTAAACACATCGGAAATTATTTTCCTCAACATCGAGTTCACACAGAGGCAGAAATGTGTTAATCCAGAGGTTTCAGCTAGGGGAATCATATGAGTCCTCTTTTCAATACAGAGTGACAGATATTAAAACATGTTGACTTGGAAACTATAATGGAGAAAATAAATCAAGCAAAATAGTCTAAAACATAGTAATAAGTATACGTAAATCAAACAATTTTATTCACAGTGAAAGTAAAAATATAGTGTTGCAGTAAGAAGTATACGTTAAATCAAACAATTTTACTCACAATGAAAGTAAAAATAGAGTGTTGCCATAAGAACGATTTCCAGAACTATATTGCCACTAACCAAAATTTATATTATAAATTTAAATCATGAAAAACATCCACATATGGAGGCTACTACTCTTGCACCCAGAGGTGCAATCGACAACCCAATGTGACCTCAGGTCCTCAAAAAATAATAAATTTTATTTTTGCTAATGTCGACCAAAGCATTAACCTAATATTTAATTTTATATAACTTGAATATTTAGATTATATATAACTTTTTTAACTTATTAATGAAGTGAGATTATATAATTTTAATGGATAGTAAATTATCTCAACCATTTAATAATTTAGTGAATTTGAATGGATTATAAATTTATCTTTAACAAAAAAATTTACCACATTGAATTTCCAAATTAAGTAAACTTTTAAATTTCTTTACTCTTTACTAAAGTCAATACCCTTTCCTAAATCAAAGGAAAAGAGTTAATTCAACACAAATAATCAAAATCCAAAATCTTTTAATATTTCTTTTAATTAAATATTTGTAAAATAAATCTTTAAAAAGAAAACCCATGTTCTATGGATAAATTAAAATCTTTAAAGATATAAATATTTCCTCATCAAAATTGCAATATTTCAAAATTTAAATAAACAAAAATCTAAATAAACCGGAGGTATGGTAAATAAATAAAACCTATTTTTATAGTTACTCGAGAGCTATGGTGAATAAATAAAAAATATAGAAGAAGTAGATGTATGGTAAATAAATAAAAACTTCTTTTTATATTTACTCCATAAACTTTTTTATATTTAAAAACACTAAAAAAAGAGATTTATTTAGATGAAGCCTATGAGATGAATAACATAGGACAAATTAATATTGATGCCATAGTCTAAATATCATGGGCCAAATACCATATTTATAAAAGAAGTATGGTAAATAAATAAATATAAAAAGGTATAAAGAGGTATGATAAATAAGTAAATATAAAATAGGTATAAAGGGCTATGGTAAATAAATAAATACCAGCCTAGATCCATATCAAGCATCCAGAAGGATCAAATCTCTCGAAGTGCAAACCTCTTTTGAGTGCAAAACTTGAGGAAAGGTTAATTTAGATGAAGCCTATGAGATGAATAGCATAGGACAAATTAATATTCATACCATAGGCTAAATACCATGGACCAAATACCATATTTATAAAAGAAGTATGGTAAATAAATAAATATAAAAAGATATAAAGAGATATGATAAATAAGTAAATATAAAATAGGTATAAAGGGCTATGGTAAATAAATAAATACCAACCTAGATCCATATCAAGCATCTAGAGGGATCAAACCTCTCGAAGTGCAAACCTCTTTTTTGAGTGCAAAACTTGAGGAAATGTTTGCATCTCGAGAGATTTGATCCCTCTAGGTACTTGATGGATCCGGAGTTAAGATGGATCTAGGCTGATCACTAAAACAACTATTCTTACTGAGCTTTACATTCACCGGGGTTGTTGAGTAACACCTGTTGTTTTCAGTCGCGCACCAAAATTCACTCCACTATTTTCTCCCCTTGTCTTTCCGGAGTTATTCGGCCAATTACATTCCACTAATATATGTAAAATCAAAACATATATACACAATATGGGCGAAATTCGAATTTTATGGAGATTGTGTAAATTATGGATACTCTTTTAATAACTATGATTTAAATTTCTATTAGATTTTAAATTAATTTAATATACTCTACTAAGAACTCATTCTTCTCTGCAAACTCAATTTGCAACTTGCAAAACATTCACTGAAGTATGATTATTGTCAAAAAAAATTAAGTTGTTTCTCATGTAAGCTCCCCAATGATACGAATGAAGAGAATTGGACATGTGTGAAAGGCACATGAACTGGTTGCTGTTCCGTTTCCTCGCCTTGGGACACTATAACGCTCTAAGTATATTTGTATTGCTACTTGATGTTTGCTGTTCCGTTTCCTCGCCTTGGGATACTTTAACCCTCCAAGTATATTTGTATTGCTAGTTGATTCTTGGTGGTTTGTTATTGGGACATTGGGCCAGTTAATGTGCGAGGTTGTATATGCTTATTTTTAAGATAATGTGTGTTTAGGTTTTATATAATATATTTACTTAAATCCAAAAATAGGTATATATAGCCAGCTCATTTGCTCATTTACTATCCAATGGCATGTGAGTTATTTTCGAGTTATTTTTTGGCTTCACAGTATGCGCACTCTAATACAAATATATATAGATATATGGATTTTAATAAAAATAGATATATATGTAGAAAGTAAATGGAAATAGAGGCATGGGACATTGACTGTGACTTCCGAGTAATTGATTTAGCACTGAGATAGATGGGATTTTTTTTATAATATGATGTATCACGATTATTTTCCTGAATTCTTCCGTAAGAAAAGTGGGTAGATATTTTTCTTTTTAGAACATTCGAGATTTCCAACCCTATTAAAATGAAAAAGCTGTCACTCCCGACGTTATTAGGAGGACAATGCGTAGGTGATAGTTTCAATGAGAAGCGAAGTTGTCATATATTGAAAGTGTGTAGCTGTGGTATATATAAAACATTGAAAGTGTGTAAATAAATTTAGTCTTATTGAATGTTTATGGAATGTTTAATGTAGTGTGTAAATAAATTTATAGTTTTTCAATATAAGTCATTTTCATTATTTTTGTTAGTTGAAAGAAATCAATGCTTTTCGGGTTTCCTGTGAAGTTAAGGTTCCTTGTCCCTCGATACTTGATGTCATGTAGTTTTATTTGGAAGTTGTCTATTTAGGTAACAGGTAACAGAATAGTTTGGATGGCAGTTTTTTTGGCTGGAATTTGGCTCAATAAAAGTAAAAAAATAAGGCAGTTGCAGTGTTTAGAATCCATTTTTGAGAGTGGAAATAGATTTAGCACTATCAAAAACCTGTATAGCACCCAAAACACTGAAGTTTCACAACTGTAAATCTGTAAACAAGATTCTGATAAAATCTTTACCATTTTTTTTCAAAATCTCTGCCTAATTCTAAGCCATTCTATTATTTTTTTTAAAACACACTTGGCATTATACTGTTCATTATTCCGAAATCACCAAAACGCTTATAAGATAAGATTACATCAAATTCTTAAATAAGCCAATAGGAGGGGCTTTGAATCTCTGCTGCTTTATCCACGGCCTGTCCAACCTCGATCATCTCTGTTTATGTTTCTTAAACAAGATGAACTCTAAGTCGGCAGGTAACGAATCAAGAAATATAATATACATAGTCGAATGTTGCAGCTATCAGGTTAAGTGTATTTATATTTTGGAGAAAAAATTGTTGTGCGTCTTCATAAATTACATCATCATATACGTTCAGTTTAGATTTTCCACCATCATATTAAAATAATATATTTGTTTAAGCTTATGACATTATGCGTATATTTTGAGAAAATTTAAAGATAATTGTGTTATAAAATTTATATCTCAATAGAATGTGTTACTAAATGTATTTTGTGTTTTTCTAATAAATTCAATTTTCAGTGACAATAATGGAGCTAAATTTATGAGTTAAAACATAAAAACACAATTTTATAATAAATAACGATATTTTTTTTTTCTGTGTTTTTTTTTTTCAAAAATAGAATTCCTTTAATAATTTTAATAGACCCTGGCATCTTAAATTAGCTCCAAGAATTATCAACAAAAGAGTGATTATAAAAAATCTTCTCATCAATTTTCGTTTCTGACATTTATATTAATTCATTTAATTAGATATTTTATTTAATATGAAAAAATTGAAAATTCTAAATATCCATATTTTCTTAATTACTTTTCCATAATATATTTCGGTGTCCATGTTCTTAATCCATGCATAGTATCATTAAATAAACCTCTCCCTATACAAAAGTAAATTTCTAATTTTTATTATCATTAATTTTTGTGTCAGGTAATATGTTTCTATATCTTACCTTTTCATATTTTTTTTTATATGATTTCAATAATAAAATAAATAATTAATATTCTTAAAAAATAGATGGATGGTTTTCATGGTAATTTCTTTTATTTTTATTTTTTTTTAAATGAAGGTTATTTTATTAATAATTATTATAATTAATAATTAATAATACTAATAATATTATATCTAGCAATTGCACCATATGTTGTAAAAGAAACGTTGTAAAGCAGTAATATAGGAAATAGTAGTATAGAGAAAAAATCTTAAAATTTAAACCAAAGTTAGACTATCTGTAGTTTATTCAAAACTTATAATTATTTTTATAAATCACTATAATTTCATAATCATGATTTTTCATAGTTAGGCTGATTCAAAAATTTCAACCTATAGTTACCCTACCCTGTCATAATTATGTTTGAGTTTTTGTGAGATTCTAAACTAACCCAAAAATTGACATGGGATGGGAGTTGGAACCACGGCACAAATTAGCGTCGAGAGCTCTAACCTTAACTGGAGTTCATTAAAATATGGCCAATAACATTATAGCTCTCTGCTATTAATTTTATCGATTAGGAGTGGCAATATTGAACTTCCTTTACCGACAATACAACTATATATCAATTTCAAATAAGGTGAGAAAATACCTTATACCTTAATTGTTTATAAATTTTTTTTTTAAAAACTGATCTGTAATTTCACAACTCATCTACACCTTCAATTGTAATTTCACAACTCATCTACGCCTTCAACTGTAATTTCACAACTCATCTATGCCTTCAATTGTTGGCAGTGCTCAGCTTCCTTTACTGCTGACAATACAACTTACTTTTTGACTATCAACTTCATTTACTACTGACAATACTCAATTTCCTTTGGCAATTTCCTTTACTGCTGATGATGCTTCCCTTTCATATCTCAAGAGAGCCTAAATGCTTATTACTGAGCTTGCTACACTTGCACCCTAAAATCACATTAAAAAGTCTCATTTAATGCCTAGGTTAAAGAGAGTTCTTGAGCGAAGCTATGAAGATTCTTTTGTGTCTATTTATGACTTTGGCTTCTTGCTATGCCCATGTCAAGGAGACATCTATTCATAAGTTCCCACTTTCAGTGAGTCATAAAGTTCTTTGAGCAGTTTTATTGCAATACTGTACATAGCAACTGCTAGCTAGAAAATATTGGAGGTTGCAAGTTACACTTTCAGATTGAACAAAAACAACATGTCAGTTGGGGTTTTGTTGTGAGTTCAATCCCTGGTCAAGATGATTGAAGCAAAGAGTGGCTTAAGGGGAAATTACAAATCCACAACTTCAAACCAAACCATTAAGGGAAAATTATCAATCCACAACTTCAAACCAAACCATTAAGGGGAATTACCAATCCACAACTTCAAACCAAACCATTAATTATATATATTATGAATACACAATGGTAGAGCATCCCATTAGCCAAATGCAGGGTTGTGTTCAATTTCTAGTTTGTTGAGTTTTCAATATAAAATCCATTGCAGGATGAACTCTTTTTTTGCATTCTGGAAAAACTATCAATTTTGATTATATTTGTCTTTCAAAGAAGCTAGAGTTGTATTAGGATTACTATAATATTAAAGGCATGTTGGTATCTGTTGACCCACCTCTTTTTCTGCATTATGGAAAAACTATCAATTTTGATTATATTTGTCTTTCAAAGGAGCTAGAGTTGTGTTAGGATTACTTTAATATTAAAGGCGTGTTGGTATCTGTTGACCCACCTCCTCTTCTGCAAAACCAAGAAATGAAAAAACATCACCCCACTGTAATCACAATAAACTCATCTACGCCTTCAATTGTTGGCAGTGCTCAACTTCCTTTACTGCTGAAAATACAACTTAGTTTCCTCCTCCCACTATCTTTGAAATATTGATCCATCTCCACTATCTTCTAAAATCCCAACTATCTCCATAAGTAAATTAAATGGTAACTATATCTTCAAAAAAAAACAAATGAGTTAAATTTTGTAAGTGTTGGAAGCACTATCCCAACCTAAAATACAATTAAAAGAGTTGAATGAATTCAAAAGTAAACTATTTGCATAATAACTTCTATAACATCATCACAATAACTGAAAAAACAATTGTAAACATGAGGTCCATACTAGCATATGCCTAGATCTTGTTACATATTAACACTAAATCCATAGTTTGAAAGCATGAATTAAAACCCCACAATTCAATATTTCCATAATTCAATCGAGGTGACCATAGTTTGAAAGTGTGTATTAACACCCCAAAATTCTATATTGGTATAATATTATCTAGGAAATAACCTTTGTAGCATAACGTTAATTTACTAAAATATCTAGAAAATTTTCTAAAAATATATAAATTACTTATAAGTTTTGGGACACAAAACACACACACACACACACATATATATAAAAGTTAAACACACATGACATGACAAGAATGCCTCCAACCGATCATTTTAACCACGAGTCATACCAATTTAATCACTACAAACTCAACGATGATTGAGGCTCCTCTTATTATTATCTCAAATTTATTCACGTGCAAACCATTTTTTAGATATCAAATTTTTTCAGGTGCAAACGTTTTTAGAGTGCACTAAAGAGATTTAGGTGCAAACTTTTTTAGAGTGCAAAATACAATGACTTATTTTACATTGTTTACATTGTATTTTTAAATGCTAAATAGAATATATATAAGACCAGATAGAAATTTTAACCATAAAACATTTTTTTTCTATATATAGATATAAATGAAGTTGATATCTAGGTAGATTAATTAACATAGATCTTTAGATAATTTAGGATCTTTAAATAATTTATTTAAATCTCTTGTTGAAATATTTTTGAAGTATTAGATTTAAGCATGTGATTCACCATTTTTTTACAACATATTCATTTACTTTTAATTATAGCCAACATTAGTTTTCTATGTAGGAACACATCCCACACACAAACTTACATATCCCCTCATACGTTGTAGAATAAGCCTCTCAACTAAATAACCTCCATATATACCAACATTATTCCTATACCCTCTAAACATACCATCTCATCCTTCATACAAATGGTGACTCAAAATGCGTCTCCTCCATTACCATTTAGAATTCACTTTTTTTTTTTTTTTGTAAGCTTCATAGGACCTTTCATTTATTATAATATAAAGGGCAGAGAGTCATACAGTAAAAAAAACCAATGCAGTGACCTCAACCTGCCCGAAGGAAACCAGGTTTGTTGGCCACCGCAACGAGTTGTAAGCAGACCAAAAACGAAATTGTCTAAGCCTATATCTAACAGCTTTAAGGGTTGTAGTATGTCCAAAATAATTACAGAAAAGACCAAAAAGATAGCTAACATAACCCAAAATTACATAAACAAGAAACGAGTTAACCAACTAAAGCAACAGCCGAAGTAGTAGCAGCTTTCCCAAACACCTGTGGCCTGCTATGAAGGAGTTGCACCTGTTGTTCCAACTTTCCCACCTTATCATTCAACTGGATCTGTACCTTGGAGATGACATGCATATCCATCTTCAGCTATTCCAAATCAAACAAAATAGAAGAGGTAAGACTCTGCTTCTCGGTTGCTGCCAAAGCCTTTGCAAGGATACACTTCGTCTTCCAGTATGTCTTGACTGATTGCTGGAAGAAAGAAACGCGTCCTCGAGTACTACCTGGATCAGTTAAAAAGTCCATATGGGGGAGCTGTTCATCCATACTCACCTCTTCACTGTTAATTTCTACCTCCCATCCTTGAATTGTAGACTTAATCTTATCCTGATTGCCAGATTTGTAAACCTGAGCCAGCTCCTGTAGAACCTATGTGTTTGGTTTGTGGCCCCGTCGACTGGATCCTGCCCCACGCTTGGTATGTCGATCGCGTTTGAGCCTCCTAGGATGCGGTTTCACCATACTTTCAATTGAAAATCGTACAAAGAGGCCTGTGGCCAGATGGACAGGAAAGAGCAGAAAAGTCAGGAGTGAAGAGAACTACAGAATAAAATGTCCAATACGTTGAACTGGCCAGCGAAAAGCAACAGTAAAGGGAATAGAAGGCCACCCATAAAGAAGCGCAGAGAACGGATATTGACGAAAACACAGCACCACCAAAATTATACCAAAGACACTGAGCCAATAGGTAACACCAGAGCGTCGTGGAGAATGGCCAAAGAAATCAAAAGAGGAAACATGTACGGTTTCAGAGCAAACGCATGAAAACTGTTGAGATGCTACAATAAAAACCAGATTCAAAACCCCTGTAGACGTTGATGAGAACAGGCGCAACAACAAGCCCATATGAGAGAGAATGGATATCCGTACAAAACGCCAGAAATTGCAACCCAACGATAGCAGTGCCATATGGGAGAAAATATGTGACCGTAGAGAATTCCAATTTCAACCCATCAGCAACCAACTCATATGTAAAGGAATATATAGCTGCAGAAAATGCCAAAAAATGCAGGTCAGCAGAAGCAATGATACAAAATGCTTGTGAATTATAATAACAGTTGCATGAACCTCAGGCCAAGAAACCAAAAATGAGTCGAAGTAGTGGCGACTTTTAAAAGAGTTAATCCCATGCATGCACAGCCGAAGGGAAACAGTTGGAGCAATAGACCAAAAAAACACTGCCTTCGAAAATGGAGAATGACATCCCACAGAAGAGCTTACATCTGGTATGAAAGGAAAATAGGGCCATGGAAATACAAAATGCAAAGCAAATTGAGAGTTGTCGTGTCCCCAAAAAACCAGAGGCAAAGATGGGGGGCTACGGAAATGAGGCTCGACCACGTTATCCTCCATATGCCCAATACTAAATACAACCTAGTTAGAACAGAAACACTGAAACAGTAGAACTGGATGCATGCAAGGAGACTGAAGTAAATCGAATAGAGATTCATACTGTGAGGCAGAAGTATCCAGAAAGAAAATTGCCATTACATACCACAGACACCGCCATAGGAAACGCGCTCGGAGAACAGAGGCCCAGACCTGAAACAATACTCCAAGAGAGAACCGGAAGAGAATGTGGAAGGCAAGGTAAAAACCAACCTAGAAATGATCGATCATCCGCATAAAACAAGGAATGAATGCACCTGACAAGGCATTAATCATACCAACTGGCGTAGGCATGCAAAGTAATGGCGAGGTGATCGCATCAAGCCAATACACCCACAAAAGGACCGTAATCATAATGGAACAGCGATGCATCCAACACGTGGTTGAAAGAAATCAACCTCAACCTGTACGCACCCCGATCGGGGGTGAATGAGAACGATCCCGATCAACAATAACCTGCAAAGGAAGGAGCTCCACTCGCCAGGCCTGGTGTGAACCATTGATATCCAGATGTCTATTGATATGCTTACAAGCCCAATTTTCCAAGTAATCCGCTGCTTGATTACCTTCTCGGCGAACATGAGAACAAATCAATGAACCAAGTTGGCTAAGAAGGCTGCCAATATCTTCCACCAACTCCACTGTGCACCAGCTCTTGCTAATTTTCTGCCAAGAATTACCTTTTTGAATCTTTCTTAGGATACTCACTGCCATTGCAGAATCTCCTTCAACTTGCAGCATTTTGTAGCCTTCCTGGAGCGCAATCTGGAGACCCTGCTTTAAGGCCATCAATTCAGCCTCATTATTGGTAATATAGCCCAAAGGGTAAGAATAAACTCTACAAACTTGATTATAAGAATCACAAAATATACCGCCAATGCTTGCTTGACCAGGATTCCATTTTGAGGCCCCGTCAAAATTTAATTTCATGAAAAACAATGGTGGAGGAAGATAGTGAGAGGGAATAGAAGTTAGAATTGGCTGAGGTTTTCTTAATGAGACATCAAGCATCTGAGGAGTAACATTCATGTTGCTGAGAATGCATCTTTCTAAATCCATGTCAGGCCAGTCATCATCCCCCCAACGTTCCACCAAAAGTGTTTCCCTGATATTATGAAGTATAACCAACCAGAGGTGATGAGATGAGCATGTTATATTTCGGAAAATGCGGGAATTTCGTTCCTTCCATATTCCCCACAGCAAGAAACCAAACAACAGTCAGCAAGCCCTATTGATTACTTCGCTCTTGAACCCACCATGATGCCAATTACAAATAGTGGTGTTAAAACTACTAAGGTCCCGGACAGTGCGGCCAAATAACACCTCCAAACTCTCCCAGACTGCATTACTATAGGGGCAAGTATTAAATAAATGTTCGATCATTTCTGGATTGGTACAACACAAAATACAGTAAGAATGGCCCTGGAAACCACGATGCTGCAAATGATTCCATGTCAATATGCGCTTATGGCTTAAGATCCAAAGAAAATATTCCACCTTTGGCCAAAATTTGCCATTCCAAATTTTATTCCAAATAGGGGCTGCAACATCCTGCTGGTTCTGCGATTTAATGGAATAAGCCTCTTTGACAGTAAACATTCCTTTGGGCCGATAGCCCCACCGAAGAAAATCCGCCCTGACAGCTGTCATAATAGTGCGAGTCTGCATTTCTTTGGCAAAGTTGCACCATTGAGCTGTATCAGGTGCATGATCCCAATGGTCTCGAGTTTTCCAAACGTGCCATTGCCCACTGGAGTTGTTAGTCCAGTAATTATGGATATGTCTGGTATTGGGAACGTTAGTGAATAAGAATATTTCACCCAAATCTAGTCTGCTAAATAATCTTTCACACTGCTGCCAAGAGTCCTCCCAGAAGAGGATAGAGTGACCACCTCACACTTCCCAGAAACTATATTGGCGAATGAGATCTCGATTTTCCACTGCTAAATTCCAGATAGTGGAGCCTTTTGGAGTAGAGGTAGTTTTCAGTCTACCCACAATTGAGTTTGGCATTGCATACTTATTTTTCCAAATGCACTTCCAAAGATCCTGGCCACCCTGGACCCATCGCCACCAGAGTTTAGCCCCCATCACTTGATTTAATATGAAAGGATCCAGAAGCCCGAGTCCCCCAAGTCGTTTAGATTTAATTAACCTCTCACAAGATAATAAAGCCCATTTGTGCTTAGTTTGCGTACCTTGCCAAAGGAATTTCCAGAAAATACTAAACAAGGTAGCACAAACATTTTTAGGAGCAGCCCGGCCTGAGAACTGATAAATAGAGATAGCTTGTAAGACAAAGCAGAGTAGAATAACTCTACTAGGTGCATTGAGCATTCGAAGGGACCAGTTTTGCAAATGAAGATGAAGACTAGTAATCAAAGTTTCCCAACTTTCCGCACTAAAGGACGACATATGCAGCATAAAACCAAGATATTTAAATGGAAAATGACCAAGTTGAAAGCCAAGAGTGCGAGCAATAAAGCGTTCAATAGGTCCTGGAGTATTGAAGAAATAAATATGAGATTTGTCCTTGTTGATCATAGTACCAGAGGCTGCCATAAAAAGGTGAAGAATATGCAATAGTGAAATAGCTTCCCGTAATGAGACTTGAGAAAAAAAGATAACATCGTCAACGAACTGTTGATGTGAAAGCGTCAGATCTCGTTCCCAGAGATTCAAACCCTTGAACGTATGATTGGCTACCTCTACCTTAATAAGTCAGCCCAGGCCTTCAACAGTATTAATAAACAAGAAAGGGGAGATGGGATCCCCTTGGCACAATACCCTATTAGCAGTAAATGTAGAACTAGGAATGCCATTAACCAGGATTGAGTAATTTGAGGATGATATACAGGAAAATAACCATTGGATCCATCGGCCATCAAATCCAAAAGATAATAAAACGGCTTTCAGATAATCCCAATTTAACCTATCATAAGCTTTGGAGAAATCTAGTTTAACCAACATACCTTGCCATTTCTGTTGTTTCAAAGAATGAATTGCCTCTTGAACTGTTACCAACCCATCTAATATTTTCCTACCTTTAACAAAGCCCGTTTGCTCCGGCGAAATAATATCCAAGAGAATTGGTTTTAACCGATTGACCATAATGGTAGAAAGGATTTTATAAATGACATTACATAGCGCTATAGGACGAAAGCCTGACGGGGTATCTGTATGAGTTTGTTTTGTGATCAAAGTAATGAAAGTGGAATTCAAGGTTGGGCAGATCTGCCATGTCCTGCGTGATTCTTCAACCAAGTCCCAAATGTCATGGCCCATAAAAGGCCAATAGGCCTGGTACAATTCTGCAGTAAATCCATCAGGACTAGGAGCTTTACCCTTAGGGAGATTCTGAACAACTTCCTCCACCTCCGTGAAAGTAATACTACGCATTAAAGCAAGATTTTAGTCCCAGGATACAATTTCTAGAATATGAGCTGTAATATGGCAAATAGCCTCTATTCGGTCATTAACAGGTTCAATCATCATATCATGAAAGTGACCAACCAGCAAATCTTCCAATTTTTGATGACGAAAAACTTTTGCGCCTGTCCCATCCTTCAAGGAGAATATTCGATTAAGTTGGCATCGTTGAATGAGAGATCTATGAAAAAGAGATGTGTTTTTCTCACCTTCCTTCAACTATTACACTCGATACTTCTGCTTCCATAAGATCTCCTCCTGTTTACATCGCTCTTCAAGCTTAATAAGAACTAATCCTTCTTGTTCAGCAAGGTCTGTCATTCGACCATGGAAAATGATTTCCTGTTGAATGTGTTGCATCCAGTCCTGGAGGATTTTCAATGCAATATGAATATTGCCAAAATGCGTTTTATTCCACTGTTTAATCTCCTTCTTAATATATTTTAGTTTTAATTGAAAATTATGCATACGGTTCCGTCCCTGTATCTGCGAAGATTGCCACCAACGCTTAACTTGCACAACAAAAGAAGGATCCCGTAACCAGAACTTTTCAAAACGAAAAGGCCTGTGCTGAAGCATATCCTTGATATCCATAGATAATCTAATGGGCCAATGATCAAAGCCTAATGACGGCAAAATGGAAGCTTCAAAGTGCAAATCGAGATTGAATAAATCCTTCGAAACTAAAAAAAGATCAAGAAGAGACACAACTTGGTGCACTTCCCCACGACGATTATTCCAAGTATAAATACCATTAACAATATGAATGTCCACCAGATGAAGGTCAGCTAGAAAATCACGAAACAATTCCATCTCCTGATCATCTCTCTGAATGCCACCTTTCTTTTCTTTAAGGTTGAGAATAAGATTAAAATCACCACCAATAATCCAATTACTCTCTTGATGATTCGTTCTCAAATCGCGAATGGTATCAAAAAAGTGGGATTTCTCCCCTGGTAAATGTGGACCATAAACAACAGTAACTAAGAATGTTACATCAAAACCTACCATCCGAAAGGTGCCCAACAAACTACAGTGAAAACCAAACCAAGCATCAGTTATAACTACACTGGGATTCCAAAGAATTGCAATGCCCCCTATAGTGCCTCGAGCATCAATGACCATTACTTCATAGTGAGGATTAAAATTCTTTAAAATTGTATCAAAGCGAGATGCTATGATCTTTGTTTCTTGTAAAAACATAATATCAGGTCGTTCTTTTTTAGATTTCTCCTTTAGATAGCACTGTTTACCCAAACTATTTAAACCCCAGATATTCCAAGATAGAATTTTCATGATGAAGGTTTAGGTATTTTTTGAAAAACTGTTGTTAACGGCATGATTTTGCTTGTATTAACCAACATTTCACCAACTAAATGAATCGATTCTTGGAGAGTTTTTCGTCCTTTCTTCTTAACTTGTTTGGAAAGTTGAGTACCCACTTTATGCAAACTGGACTTGGGATTATTAGCATACTTTTTAGTCTGAGCAGTTAAATAATTCTCAAACGATTGCCTGTAAAGAGTTTTTTGCTCAGCAGGTATTAACCGGTCATCCAAATTCCACCATTCATGAAGAAGCCTTTTCATAATCTAATCCTCTGTACTAAGATCCTCTGGAGGAGTCTCCATATCCATCATCTCATGATCCTCTGATTAACTAAGAACCACCGTAGACTCAGCGTTGTCGAGGGGTGCTTTACACTTGACAGAGGAAGGTTTATCGATCTGCATTTCGGGTTGATTGGGGTCATCAACACACGTTTCCTTCAGTGGTTCTCGAGGCTGTTCTTGCGATGGTTCAGGATGCTATACTTGTGAAAGCGAGGCCGAAATGTCATTCTTATCCATGGATACCAGAATCTCATCTTCCTATAATACCTCAAAAGGATTAGCCGAAACACGATATTGAAGGCTGGTGTGGGAGATAGAGGCCTACCTAACACCTTTTTTCTTCGTAACTGTAGAAACAAAGCCATCAGTCATCTCCCCTTCCTCTTTAGACTGGGCCCCTGCTGCAGGCTCATGAGCCTCTGGAGAATTTTGTGGACAAAATTTATATAAATGACCATATTCAGGACAACGACGACAGCGAAAAGGAATGTGCTCGTAATCAAGAGTCTACTACCATATCTTGCCTTCATATTCCAGTCTAATGGTTTCAGGAAGGGGTTCGGAAATATTCATATACACACAAATACGAGTAAACGAGGTATAGCGACCCCAACATGTTGTCTCCACAATTTTAACAAAATTTCCCAAGGAATTACCAATCCCTTCAAGAATATCAAGGGCCCAAAAATCAATAGGTAAAGCAAATAAATGAACCCAAACCGGTGCCTCTAGAAATTGTTCATCATCAGGATTATAACATTCCTCCCACTGCCGCATAAACAACCCTGCATTGTTAAAAAAATATGGACCTCCTTCAAATATACGTTCTTTGTCCCACAAATTAGTGAATATAACAGTAAAAAATCCTCGAGGACCGAATTTCAGATCAAGCTGTCCTTTGGGTTGCCATTTATGTTGAATCTACCGTAGAAGATCTTTCTCCGTCGGCCATAGACTAGTGAATTTACAAATTAAAGCATGATCTTTCATATAACAATGATAATCCTTTAAGGTATTTGGCGGAATAACAAACCTAGGTTTTTTTTTAGCATGAGGCAAGCACCGACCTTTTATTTTCGATTGCCATTCTGCACCAACAACCGGTCCAGTCCTCTGCAGGTCTCCTATCTGCCAATTCGAACGCCTCGAACTGCCAACCGGTGGGACACCCGCAGTAACGTCTTTGGAGGGTATCGGCCCCCCGCCTGGGGCCGCCGCCATATATTATGTTCATACCACCAAGCAGTAATGACACATAGCAAAACTCAATTGACAATCTGCAAATCCTCTGCTAGAAATAGTTATCGATCTTCGCAATCTTGAACCCTGCGTTTCTTGGAGCTCTTCGCTTCCATTCCCCGTATCTGTAGATTGTATAATTTAAATAATATTTTCTCTGCGGAGTTCTGATGGGATCCGGTGCATTAACACTGGTATGATCGCACCCATTTAGAATTCACTTTTAAAATTACATTATTTAAAAAAAAATCAAATATAAATTTATTATACATAAACATCGAGTTTACAAACTTAAATGAAAAATGTATATATATTTTATATACAAAATCACTATAATTCAATTATACACAAAATCATAATAGCTCAATATTTTTATTTAACTTGAAAATTTACGAAAACAACTTAAAAATAATTACATTTTATTTTTTATAATTCTTATATAATTTGATAATACTAAAATATTAAAATATATCTTTCATAAAAAAAATTCCATCGATTTTCTCGCAATCCTTGTTCCTTCATTTGGTGCTTTTTTCTACTTTTAGAAAAAGAGCTGTTTTTAGTGCGATTTTTTGGAGTTTTAGGTTCCGGTATCAGGTGAAAAAAATTGAGGTAAAATCTCGATTTATGTTATTTAAACTGGTTTTTTTACTACATATATGGATTCAGAACACTAAAAAACCTCTAGACACTTCCATTGTGCAAAATTACTCATCAAACCTCTGTTTTCAATAAATTTCTACTAAATTTTTTAGATTTAAAACATGTATTCTTTTAATCACAAACTTCGAAATTTAACAGGTTGGTGAGTTGACTTGACTCTGTGTCGGTGCAACAAGCGAAATGACAATTTTCTCTTCAAATTAGGGCGTCCACAAATATGTGAGCTCTCGAGCTCTGCGTTTGAGAAGTTTGGGTGCAGCTGACAATTTTCCATGATTCAAGCTACATATTTTTGGACATTGGATAAACCAACACTCCCCGTGTGTTTTGCGACATGGACTAACCACCTTTCGTGGATCCTTATCTCTGGCGATGCGATCGTTGACTAACACCTACGGGTTTTGGTCTAACGGCAATCGTGATTCACAACAAGTGGTATCAGAGCGTAGGTCACGAGTTCGATACACACCCGGCTCGCGTTGGGGGGGAGATTGTTGGACATTGGATAAACCAACACTCCATGTGTGTTTCGCGACATGGACTAACCACCTTTCGTGGATCCTTATCTCTGGCGATGCAATCGTTGACTAACACCTGCGGGTTTTGGTCTAACGGCAATCGTGATTCACAACACATATGACTGTTATAATTCGGCAGAAAAACCTCTTATTTTTTAATATTTAATAGGTAGATCAGTAATAAAGAAACATACATCATGGATGATGTCATTGAAGGAGTTAAGTGGTGGACGGAATATAATTTTTTCCAGGGTTTTTCTTGCAAATACGATTTTTTACACAGTATTGGTTGGAGCTATTTGAGATTTTTGGCACAGTATTAGTATTAGTTGTAGTTATATGAGATTTTAGAAATAATTTTGGAAGATTGAGAGGCAATCTATATTGTAAAAGTTATAGAATCAATAATTTGGCATAATGTAAGTGCTTTCTCTTTATCTTTTAGTTTTGAATCACATTTTGTTTGCTAATTTTTAAATTCAATTATCTTCTATGTCATGATCCTTTTCGAATTTATGCCTTACGGTGTTTTTTTTGCAACATCAGCAACATCAAGAGCAATTACTATTTGTAGAACCTTGGCCCGGTTGTTGCAAAGATGATAGAGGTTTGGGAAATATTTGAAACCAAGAGAGGAAATTTGTTTTGGTCTAAATTTATTTTTGGAGCTTCTCTAAAAACATTAGAGCCCTGGTTTTGGATCCATGGTTTTCATAGCACATGGTATTGTGGCAATAATATTTCACTATATTATGGGATCAAACATTATTTATATGTAATATTCGTTAGAGATTGTGAGTGGGGTGAGAGGCAAGAAAATTGAAGTTGAGCCAATAGTTGTAAGTTTTATTTAATGGAAAATTTACATATATTTAGCCATTGTTTCCCCCTCTAAGATTTTTCACATAAATTTATTGTTCATTTTTGTTGTTTTCCAAGTAAATCTATTATTCATTTTAGTTGTTTTCCAAGTAAATTTATTGTTCATTTTGACTGTAATTTTTTAAAATTATTTTTCATATATGAGTTTTGAATTAACATACTTTTAGAGATCTATTGCATTATTTACAAATCTAATATTTATTTTATAAATCTGTCACATTATTCATAAATATCATATTTATGTTACAGATCTACCCCACTTCACACAGATCTAATATTTATATTGGTGCTGTTTTAAATGTCATAGAAAACAATATAACACTATGGTGTGTTTGAAATTGTTACATACGCCCAAGAGAAAAGCGATAGGAACAGACTGGTTATAATGAGCAATGCTTATATAATTATTTAAACACCAAAGTATGCTGAATCTGGAAAGCTGTTACCTAAAAGAAAAGGCAATATCAAATTCAAATTGAAAGATTCGCTGATCAAAATGCCAAACAACAACAGGTAATTATAAGTTTAGCGCCCTAGATTTGACATGGGATTAATACAAGGCTTTAAAGAGGCGCGGCTCTAACAGAATTGAACAAGTGACCCTAGAAGAGATTATATTGTAAAACAGGATAGAAATATGGAGGCTGATCACCTGTCCAAGCTGGGGCTGGCGGGGCTGGCTTGCTTCCTTGGCTTTATGTTGTATGAAGTAAGGATTGATAGATCCATTCCTTTCATAGGGCCCTTTGAGCTATGAATGCTTTTCTCTGATTGATCTGGCTTCTCTGTTGTTTGCGACTCAGCGGGGCTTTTGGCTAGTGTTTGTTTATTTTGATCCATCAATATGTTTAGGGCATTTTGTTGTTCCGTTTCTCTGCTTATTCATTTTGGTAGGCTCATGATTGTGATTCTCTGCTGATGAAGTATGTAATATCTCATTTTATCAATAAAAATATGCTGATGAAGTATGTAATATATCATTTTATCAATAAAATATTCTGTTTTTTGGTATAAAAAAATCAGTTGTTTAGTCATACAATAACAAAAAGTCTAATTTAGCTTTCATTTTCTTTCTTACTGATTTCTAAATTCAGTCTTTAAGAGGAATTACCAATCCACAACTTCAAACCAAACCATTAATTATATATATTATGAATACTCAGTGATGAACTCTTTTTTTTCACTCTGGAAAAACTATCAATTTTGATTATATTCGTCTTTCAAAGAAGCTTGAGTTGTGTTAGGATTACTGTAATATTAAAGGCCTGTTGGTATCTGTTGACCCACCTCCTCTTCTGCAAAACCAAAAAATTAAAAAAAAAAACATCACACCACTGTAATCACAATAAACTCATCTACGGCTTCAACTGTAATTTCACAACTCATATACACCTTCAACTGTTGGCAATGCTCAACTTCCTTTACTGCTGACAATACAACTTACTTTTTGACTGTCAACTTCATTTACTACTGACAATACTCAATTTCCTTTGGCAATTTCCTTTACTGTTGATGATGCTTCCCTTTCATATCTCAAGAGAGGCTAAATGCTTATTACTGAGCTTGCTACACTTGCACCATAAAATTACATTAAAAAGTCTCATTAAATGCCCAGGTTAAAGAGAGTTCCTGAGCGAAGCTATGAACATTATTTTTTGTTATTTATGACTTTGGCTTCTAGCTATGCCCAGGTTAAGGAGACTTCTATTCATAAGTTCCCACTTTCAGTTAGTCATAAAGTTCTTTGAGTAGTTTATTGCAATCTTGTACATAGAAAATGCTATCTAGAAAATATTGGAAGTAGCAAGTTACACTTTCAGATTGAACAGAAACAACATGTCACTTGGGGTTTTGTTGTGAGTTCAATCCCTGGTCAGGATGATTGAGCCAAATCAAATATGAATTTTGAATTAAAATGCTTTTAGAGATCTATTGCATTATTTATAAATCTAATATTTATTTTATAAATCTGTCACATAATTCATAAATCTCATATTTATATTATAGATCTACCCCACTTCACACAGATCTAATATTTATAAATGTGTTGTTTTAACATCCTTATGTCATAGAAAACAATATAACACTATGTTGTGTTTGAAATTGTTACATATGCCCAAGAGAAAAGCAATAGGAACGGACTGGTTATAATGAGCAATGCTTATATAATTATTTAAACACCAAAGTATGCTGAATCTGGAAAGCTGTGACCTAAAAGCAAAGGCAACATCAAATTCAAATTGAAAGAATGGCTGATTAAAATGGCAAACAACAACATGTCATTATAAGTTTAGCGCCCTAGATTTGACATGGGATTAATACAAGGCTTTAAAGAGGCATGGCTCTAATGGAATTGAACTCACCTCATCTTCTCTAAAACCTAAAAATAAAAAAACATCACTCCACTGTAATCATAATAAACTCATCTACGCCTTCAACTATTGGTAGTTCTCAGCTTCCTTTGCTGCTGAAAATACAACTTACTTTTTGACTGTCAGCTTCATTTACTACTGACAATACTCAATTTTCTTTACTGTCGATGATGCTTCCCTTTCATATCTCAAGAGAGGCTAAATGCTTATTACTGAGCTTGCTACAATTGCTCCCTAAAATCACATTAAAAAGTCTAATTTAACGCCCATGTTAAAGAGAGTTCCTGAGCGAAGCTATGAACATTATTTTGTGTTTATTTATGACTTTGGCTTCTAGCTATGCTTAGGTTAAGGAGACATCTATTCATAAGTTCCCACTTTCAGTGAGTCATAAAGTTCTTTGAAAAGTTTTATTGCAATCCTGTACATAGCAACTGCTAGCTAGAAAATATTGGAGGTAGCAAGTTACACTTTCAGATTGTTAAGATTATTGTAATATTAAAGGTGTGTTGGTATCTGTTGACCCACCTCCTCTTCTGCAAAACCGAAAAATAAAAAAACATCACCCCACTGTAATCACAATAAAACCATCAAAAGCCATCACAAATTCATACATATTATATACTTACAGGAATATCAGGCTCTATATTGTTCTGATATTGGTGTGAAATCAAATTATTATCATCGTTTATGACATTATTAGTATCCTCCACGCTGATTTCAATCTTGTTTTGCTTTTTATTCTCTCTAACAATGGCAAATACCATGGAGTAGTCTGTGGGCATTGTTGAGCTCTCCCACCCACCGAACTTGGGCACCGCCATGAATGAATAACTTACCCTTAATTCTGAAACATAATCATATAAACCCCCATTATTATCAATAAAAAACCACAACCCATAAACATGGAAAAAAAATCAAAAGAAACAGGGCATAAATAATAAGCCCCAACCCAGAAACAAGGGAAAATAAATTAAAAGAAGAAATCTATAGAAATAATATGGCTAACCTAATCTGAGAGTTGATGGTTGATGCTTAAGAGCTCCCTTGGCCTCTACTTCAAAGCTTCTGTGCTTTGGGAATGAAAGAAATGATGAAGAGGGCAGAAGTTATTCCTCCTATATATCTGAGAAGTTTGAACTTGGTGGTCTTCTTGTTATTTCTGTGAACAATGCAATGGACAATTGCAGTAGACCAGAGTGTAGATTAGTGCGTACATGAAATATCCAGTGAAAAACAGTGAGGCAACAGGGCAAAAAAATCAAAAGAAATAGGGCATAAATAAATAAGCCCTCAAAGATTGTATTGAGGATTTCGAGGACACCACGACCCATATTGATGCCCCAGATTCATCAATCTCTGGTGGAGCTGAAGCACTTCAGGCTGAACACGTTCAATCCTTAGACGAGCAACCTGGAAAGGCCATGGTCACACTCGGCTTTCTTGCAGAAAGTGAGTCGCAACCACCATAGAAGAAAATGAGCTCGCAGTCACAAAAGAAAATAAGTTCGATGTATGAGAGCAGAAACCCTCGCGGAGTTTTGATGTTGGTAGAAATCCTCAGGAGCTCTCTTAATATATATTTTTCTGTGTAACTGATTAAAAATAAAAAAAATTAATTCGAAGGTAGAGATTATTTGAATCGTCTAACATTAAAATCAAAGGTGGACAATAGTACACGTAGCAATTTAGGAAAGTTGTTTTCAAATAGGTACGCTTTACAACATAATTATTAAATTTTAATATAAATATTTGCTTTATTTTTAATTATTAATTATTATTATTTATTATCTTATTATTTAAGATTACTAAATAATAATAATAATAGTAATAAGAATGATAATATATCATTATAAATAATAATTAAATTATAATGTTAAGATTAATAAATGTGATTGATATGTGTGTTTATTAATCACATTTATTAATAAAGTTGTGAAAATAATTAATATACATCTATTGATATATGTCAACTACATTTATTAATGTGGTTATGCTAGTTATATGATTTTAAAGATAAAATAAATAATTAATATTCTTTAAAAAATAAATTTATGGTCTTTATGGTAATTTCCTCTATTCTCATGTTTCTATGAATCTTAGAAAATTCCAAATCATAAAAAAATTATCTTAAAGAATAACTACTGAAAAATTGTGATTTAAACAACTTAAATAATAACTAGTGCATAGAGTGTTATTACCTACGAACCTATAACTAATGACCTATAAAGAAAGTAAGATCTCTTCATTATTTATAAAGTAATTTATATAAATCACTAGTTAACATAAGTTCCAAAAAATATTACAATTTATTAATTTCTTATAAAATATTGGGTTATCTTGAATAAACATGACTAGTTGATTAACAAAATTGAAATATGTTCAAAATATAGATACAAGAATTAATTTTGAATTTTGTTATATTTAAAATTTGATGATGATGATGATGATGATGTCCACTAAGATTAATGAGGTCTATCAAACCTTAAGAAAAGAAATTAGTTGATACTTTTTAGAATATTATTTATATAATCAAATAGAAGGGAGAGGAGCATTCTGAGATCACTATAGTTGTCTTGGATGAACAAGTCAAGAAGGTTGGAAGTATGGTAGTTGTTTTGGAAATGAGAATGGATTTGAGTGAGAGTCACACAATCCAAGAGAAAGTTCTCTTCATTTTCAATTCTCTTAGTGTCACACAATTAATAGATTCTTTCTTCCCATGGTGTTTTAGGGATAGACCAATGCCCAGTTTCACTTATAAGCTCGTGGGAGTTAGTTATTATCTTCGAAATTTTCATTTTCTTCTTAGCACTAGTTAAGACAAAGAGATAATTTTGGTTAGTGAGATTGAGATTGATCACCTCCTTATAGTACCTTAGCTTCCTTTTCCCCTCAAGATCCTTATCATCCCACAGTTTGTCCTTAAATTTGGAAGTGATAGTTTTTTTAATATTATATCTATTCTCCAATATCATCTCCTCTTTTACCCCTAATAGTTAATCCATGCTTGGAAATCCTTGTGCCAACCTTGCTCGAGCCGAAGGTGGGGGTTTCTGCTAGAAATAGAAGCAATTTTGGGGAACCTATTGGTTTCCATGTTGTAAAGCCTCTTCTTATACATCGATAGTGAAACATAGCTATTATTTCAATGGGGGAAAGATTGGCTTCAGTCAAGAGGACAAGATAGGGAGTATTACCTTTAATCTTGAGGTTGTATGTTATAAATTGTTTTTGGATCATCTCAATATTCCTTCATGATTCTCTAGATTTATAGCAGCCCCAAACTTTACATCCAAATAAAATCACAGGGGTGACAAGAGTCTCAAAGAAAAACTTTTTTTTCCTCCAAACAGAGAGATAAGTCTTCATACAATTGTTTTCAAGCTCATAATAATCTTTCGAGCCACCAATGATTCTTTTCTCAATGTTGCAATTCCAATTGAGCTGATGATTAATGTCAATACCTAAGTATTGTATGAAATAAATTTCTCCAAGAAATTGTTATCGTAGGTGAAATTATCATGGTTAATAATTTTGGACTTAATTATCTTGACTTTAGTCTTGCTAGTATTAACAACCATACCCATCTTAGAGCAGTAATCATGAAGGATATTAACTTGTTTTTCAAGATACTCATAGATTATCACCAAAAGAACAATGTTTCCAGCATAAAGGAGAAGAGTAAAGACCTTTCCAATGGGTTTAGTTCCAGAGCATCCTCCATTTTCCATACAAGCTTCAAGCCTATCAATGTAAATGTCGAAAAGTGTAGGGGAGAAGGGGCACCTTGCTTGACACTAATATTGAATTTAATATCTTTAGACCTTCCTTCAATGGTCTTAATATTGTCAACAACATTCTCATAAGGAAGAATCACAGTCACCCTCAAGTCAAGAGGGAGAATTATCTCTTTGAGTCTTTTCCATAGCTTATCTCGAGGCACTATGTCAAAATATTTCTTAAAGTATAAAAAATAACATAATATATCAAACTTACTAACACGAAATTCCTCGAAAATGATTCTAAGAGTGACACGATGGTAAATATCTTATTGATGTCTTCTAAATCCATCTTTCCCTTTAGCCCTTTTGCCATGGTTTTTAAGTCATACACTAATATTTTTTCCACAATGAGACCATAAATTTGGGCTAAGATGTGGCTAATGATAATGGTCTCATAGTTAGAGGGAATGTTTTTATCCCCACTTTTAATGATTGGCACAATTATCATTTCTATCTAAGGCTTACAACGAGATTGAGGATTTTCTTAATATCAGGAACGAGGATAGACCTTCCCATTTTTAAAATTTCGACTTGGTAGCCCTCAATATCCCTAGTTTTCCCATTGACAGGTTTCTTAATCATGAACTCCACCAATTCTAAAGATAAAATATCCTCCTCTATAGGAGTATTTATGAATATTTTCATGGTGTGTAGAGAATCATAAATATCCTTAAGATAATTATCCCAATTCTTCAAGGGGATCATATTATTTTCTTTTGTTTTACGAACAAGTATATTCCTCCAAAAATCTCTAGGCTCAATGTTAGAAATATGGAGATGATGCTCTTTCCTCTTGTTAATATAGGATAACTTTTTATTTTTTATAATATTTTTGTACATATTTATTTTCTCAAGCTTTGCCGTTTTGTTAGGAGCATCTCTTATTTATTTTCAACCAATTTTACCATCGTTATCATACGAGGGGTTGGAAGTTCTATTGTTCTTTTTATATGATATCTCGGTAGAGAAGTTATTAATGGTGGTGTAAAGGGTTGTAGTGAAATAATGGTAAGTGAGATCAGTGTTATCGTTATATGTTAGGTAACCACGGTTCCTCTTTAAATCTTGTAAGAAGAGGTCATTTTTCCTCTTGTTAAAACGAATGTGCTTTTGAATTTCGCCATTCTTTTGCACCTAGTTGCTGTGTATGTCAAGCTTAAGGATTAGAGATAAGCGTCTCTGGTCAAAATCAAGCTCCTGGTCTTTTAGGATGTTAAGCTTTCCTATAAATTTTAGAATATGGGTGTCAAATATCACATAATTGATAAGAATGCTACCTAACCCATGAATGCAGTTCATCTAGCTAGGGGTAGACCATTTCTTCTATATGTTAGACTACGCCATTTTTTTATATTAAAATATTTTTTTGGAGTAAATAACTATGGAGAATTTTAACTTTGAAAGTGAAAATTTATAGAGTACTTTATAACAAGGTGATCATTATATGAGCTATCTCAATAAGCTTTTATATTAAAATGATTACTTACTAAGAAATTTGATTTTTTTTAAAGTGAATAGATTGGTCTCATATTAATTCCAATTACTACCACTATAAATTCTAAATTTAAACCCCACACTCTAAGACAACACATACATTTGTAAATATTGAGAATTGAAAATAAAACCCTTATCACACATATTTACTTTAAATATAAAAAAAATTCCCATTAAATTATTCCAAATATAACATAAATCAATATCAAAACACAAGCACCTAAAATTAAATATAAAATACATAGCTCATAATATAAATACCAAAGTAGAAAATATTAAGAGAATTTTTTTCACAATAAAGATGTAAAAGTATTGAATGAACTCCCACCATAATTAGATATACGAATTCCCATTCTTATTCATTGAATGAACTCCCATCATATCCTTTTTATTTCTTAATTGATTAAAGACAACATTTAGAGCATTTTTAATTCATTTCATGACATAAAAATTAAATATAATATCACTATTTTTTAAAATATAATTACGAATATCTCTCGATTGGGGTGCATGCAAGGAGTGTATACCACTTAGGACTGATAGAAGGAGTGATATGATGGAGATTGAAGTGTGAAGGTGGTTGTGGCAAGAATGTGACATGTATGACATTGGTGAGGTGATGCAAGGAGACACGAGAGAGAGCAAGTTGGGTGGAAAGGCATGTCGAGCATTAATCAATGAGGTGTTGGAGGTTCTTTCTTTTTTGCTGCATGCAATTTCATTGTGAAGTGGTGAGGGTCCGAGAGCTTAGGTTTAGTGGTCTTTCTCCTCTCCTACGACAAGGGCAGGAGAAAGGCTCTAGTGGCAGACGAGTCCTGGAGCAAACTTCATGGCGATGGTGATAGGGTATGTTTGGTCTCTTCTCTTTAACCATTTCCAGAGACCCGCTGAAAATATGACTGATGCTCGTAAGATTAGGGTTATCTCCTGTAAATGGAGGACTATGAGACTTAATGTAATTCTCCTATTAAAAGGAAATATGGTTTCCTTTGTTTCCTCTAAATTTGTTTCGGTTCTGTATGGAGTTTTACTGATTTGAATGAGAATGTATGGCATAGGATGGAATTACTATTTTTTCGGGAGGGGTATTCATCTTGGTTAGCATGTATGGTTCTATATTTGGGTGATTTTGTTTCCATCTAGGATCTGTAGGATGTTTTTTCTAGTTCACTATTACTCTGAATTTTGATATGGGTCTCGGCCTAGGGAGGAGACTGGTATTTCCTTCCATGAACAGAAACCAACACATCATGGGTGGTATCATTTCAACGTGGCACTAGAGCAAGACATTCTTGCAGTGGGAGAAAAATACCATTGGCAAGGGGACGCCCGGTTATGTTGTGATTTTATTCGAACTGAACCTAATTGTATATGCTTTGTTTTTATGTTATGTGTTAATGCACCAAGTGTTAGTAGGTTGAGAAGACGCCTAGTCTGCGAGCCGTGGACTTCTGGTCGGGTAGTGTGTCTCTACGATTGGTCTATGGTTCAGGGAGGCTTGGTGAATATGGCTCGACCAACGACAATGAAAAAATAAAAGGAGACAGGGGGGAGTAGGCGCATCAATAAAGAGACTCCTCAGGAGGGAAGATGAGCCTCCTCCTCACTGACACCTCAATTGTTAGGTCGGAAATTTCAGACCCAACATATTAATGTTGCAACTCATGCTTATGTTATTGGAACTCCCACCCAGGTGAAACAAATGATTTCTTGCTGGGAGCTAGACCTCCACCAATGCACAGAATAGGAACTTCATGAGAAGGAATGGATCTTGCTGGTTCTGGACCCCAGAAACATCAAAAAAATCTTACACAATATAAAAAAACAATTCATCTTTATTGGATGATGAAGAATATAGTGGCGAGGGAAATTATGAGTTCAAGTGGATTCATTAAAACAAATCTAGGACTCCAAGAAATCCATAGGGAATTCCAGCTTCTCCAGTTTCAACTTCAACAACAAAATGTTCGCTTGGGTCATATTGAATGACACATCAGGTGGTTGCCTCAGTCAAAGATTCTGGGATCCAGTGCTAAGGACCCAACTCCAGTGGAGTACTCAGAGAACCAGTTTTAGATTCTTTCATTTTTTTTGTTTTATTTTTTTATGTTGTGCATGTCGTTAAGTAGTACTGATGTTAATAGGTAAAGAGTGAATTGGGTTTCATACATTCGAGCCTATAAGGATAAATTTGATAGACTTAATAACTTCAAATTTTGGATGACGTATAATGCTTTTCGATGGCAAAAAAAACTAGTTTCCTATCTGGGCAGGTTGAGGCCACAAAATGTTTATTCTGACTGTAACCTGTTTTTATGAATGAATGAAAGATCTTACTAAGCTTAAAAAAATAATATAATTATGAATATGATAAAATCACAATTAAATACCTCATCATAACTATAAATATGGTTAAGTAAATTATTAAAAATTTCAAAATCATAATTTTATTTACAACATTTAGATTAATCAAGAAGCGATCATAAATTGAATAAATTATCAAAAATGTCATAATCGTAGTTATATTTTCCAATCTAAATGCATTCAAGTACATATTTATCATGCTCACGAGCATAGAAACTCATGCATACACTATTACAAATTGATTCCAAAGTGGTCAATGGTAGAGATATCAAAATCTTTGTACCCAATTTTAAGCAAGTGGAAATCTACGTGTTAAACATCTAATTGCCTTCAAGTGTGGATATATATATATATATATTTATTATATATATATATATATATATATATATATATATATATATATATATATATATATATATATATATATATATATGGCCATAATGCTTGCAGATGGAAATGAGATCCCTATTATAGAGTTGCCCCATCTTAATTTCAATGGACACAACACATCGATTGGTTGAGGGTAGAAAATTTCAAATCAGTGTGACCTGACAATTTTACTTGTGAAATTTGAATTTTTCTGTAATACAATGAGATGTGGTTTAATAGTAAATTTGGCTCGGTGGTTGTTGAAATTTTATTGAGTATATGGCTTTGTGGTATATTTTGATGTTGCTTGTCAAAATAGTGAGTGTGGTTGTGGTGTGGTCATTACTTTGGCAGTGGGCAAGCACTTTCACTTTCACTTTCGGTGGTGTGGAGGACTTGGAAAAAACAATAGAGTTGAAATTATTGCATATTGTTGGAAATTAATCCAAACTACAGTGCTAAATAAATTGGCAGTAGCCACACCTTAGTTAATGTTTTTTGCAGGTGCGGATAGAGTTTGCAGAGAAGGAAAAGCTCCATGCATAGTAAATATGTATGGGAAACCATTTAAATCCACAAGCCTATTTACTTCATGTAACGTTTGTCTGCCCATCACTATGTATTAAATATTTCCTGCCAAGTCACCTACCTCTTGGTCGCACTGTGCACCTCGCAAGGTTTAGGTTTTCCGCATAACTCAATTGCTAAATCCTACAAACTTTGCGATGCGATATAGTGGGATGCATTTTAATATATACTCCATATGTGATATCATTTCCAAAATGAACCTCTTCTTTTCTGCTTTACCCTTTTCCTAGGTCCCAAACCTTGCGATGTTGTGATGCGATGAGATCGCATATCGCACTAGATAGCGGTTCTTATTATTACGACATGCGCATATCGCATTGTGGAAAGCTCAGGAGGATAAGCACTAAAAGAAACGATAAAGACGACGCAGTGCAAAGTGAGATGTGGTCGCAAACATGATGTGTTTCAAAGCTAAAACCTGAAGTGTTTCAAGTTTGGGCGTACAAGTTATGTGTGTTGTTTTATGAAGAAATGCTAACACAACAAAACGACGATTTCTACATTTACCTGTCTAGTCGAGATTTGAATGAGCATTTAATTTTCAAGCTCCACCACTCTGTATTTAAAATTATGTTTTTTATATTATTTAGAAGCAGAAGTAGAAGAAGAAAAAAAACTTCTCACATTTAACATCTTTGTTTGTGTGGCTTTGTGTATTTTTTTTTACATAATTGTGTTGTCATTATTTAAAGTAATTTCCACATATCTTTGTGTAAACTGTGTGATGAGGGAAAATCATTTCCCCTATGTTCTTTAAATTTTCCAACATGGTATCAGAGCAGGTTTAATCTCTTAGTGAAATAAAGTGTTTTTACTCAAGAGTTCAAAGTTGTTTTGTGAATTGTATTCTCCAGTAGCGAGAAAGTTTCTACACAGTGAAAATGGAAGCAACAAGAACAAGCTTGACTAATCCACAAATACCACAGTTTAATGGGAAGAATTATGATTATTGGGCTATTACAATGAAGGCTCTTTTTTCTTCTCAAGATATTTGGGAGCTGGTGTAGAATGGATTCCAAGAAACAGTAGATGCAACAGCATACAATGCTTTGACACAAGCAGAAACAGATTTGTTGAGGGAAAATAAGGAGGACTCCAAAGCTCTCTTCTATATTTTCTAGGCAGTGCATGAAATTATTTTCCCAAGGGTTATAGCAACAACGAAGTCTAAGAAAGCGTGGGATACCCTCCATACAAACTACCAAGGAATTGAAAGGGTGAAGATAACAAAACTACAAATGCTGAGAACAGAATTTGAAACATTATGTATGAAAGAGTCTAATAATATAGACTCATTGTTTAGACATGTGATTGGGTTGGTTACCCAAATCAAGTCTCATGGTGAGACACTTGAGAAAATGACAATAGTTGAGAAATTTTTTAGAAGTTTTCCATCAAGGTTTGATGCCATAGTTGTAACCATAGAGGAGACAAAGGATCTCTCATAGTTTTCAGTGGATGAGCTTCATGCATCACTAATGTCTCATGAGAACAGACTGAAAATAGCAACAAACTCATCATTGGATCATGCATTCAAGATACAATTTTCTTTTGGTCAAGATAGAGATCGAGGAATACCAAAATAGAGAGGAAGAGCAAGAAGCCCATAGAGATGTGGAAGAAGCAGCCCTTGAAGCTCAAGTGGAAGTGGCAGTAATCAAAATCCAAGTCAAGGCCCAAGCCAAACTCAAGCACAATGTCAAAGGTATGATAAATTTCAAGTTGAATGTCATTATAGTAAAAATCATGGTCATTATGAAAATTAATGTCGAAAGAAGCAATATGACATGGGTAGCAAACCAAATGAAAATTTCGTAAAGGAAAATTAGAACCATGATAGCTTGTTTTTAGCTTGTAATGTAGCATAAGAAAAACAAGGGGATGTATGGTTCTTAGATTTAGGTTATAGCAACCACATGACTGGAAACATAACAATTTTTTGAAATATAGATGAAAGTGTGGAATTAGAAGTAACATTGGGGACTGATAGCAAGGTCTTTGTCATGGGAAAGGGAAGAGTAGACATAATAACAAAGAAGGGAGAGAATAATTTCATGTCAGATGTTTATTTTTTCCCTGGATTAAAACATAACCTCCTAAGCGTTGGAAAACTCATGCAAAGGGGCTACAATGTATATTTTAAAGATGATATATGCACAATCTTGGATAAGCCTCCAAGTAGATAGCTCATTGCAAAAGTTCATATGAAAAACAATAGAATGTTTCCTCTCAAGCTAAGATCAAATTTGAAGGAAGAAGGTGTTGTAGCAGCTGTCACCTAAGAAAACTTTAAAGAAGAAGTCAAAGAAGAAAATTAGTTATAGAACTTGAGATTTGGTCATCTCAACTTTGGAGGTTTGAATTTGTTGCACATGAAAGGTATGGTGAAGGGATTTCCACTCATAGAAAAACCAAATAGCCTATGCGAAGGATGCATCTTGGGAAAACAACATAGAGAATCATTTCCAACAGGAAAGCCAATAAGGGGAAAGGCTCCTTTAGATATTTTCCTCTTATATTTATGTGGGCCAATGCAAACACCATCATTTGGTGGCAGCCATTACATTTTTACATTTATAAATGACTACACAAGGAATACATGGGTCTATTTTTTAAAACATAAAAGTGAAGTTTTTGACCGCTTCTCTCACTACAAATCTCTTGTTCAGAAAGAAATTGGACACTACATAAAAGTGTTGAGGAATAATAGAGGTGGTGGATATATCTCAAGTGACTTCCTACGTTTTTGCAGGGAGCATGGAATTCACAAGCAGTTTACAACAAGGTACACACCTCAGCAAAATGGAGTTGCGGAAAGAAAGAATAGGACCATCATGGAAATGGCAAGGAGTATTTTGAAGGAAAATCATTTTCCAAAGGATTATTGGGCTGAAGCTATCACTTGTGCAACATATATCATTAATAGGTGTCCAACCAAAAGTGTCATGAATAGAGTTCCAGAAGAGGCATGGAGTGGAAGAAAGAAATATGTCACTCACATGAGAGTGTTTGGGTGTGTAGCGTATGTGCATCTCCCATATGAGTTGAGGAAGAAATTGGACATCAAGGGGGAGAAATGCATATTTGTTGGATACAGTGATGAATCCAAGGAATATAATATTTACAATCAATCAACCAAGAAGGTAATAATTAGTATAGATGTTCAATTCATAGAAGAGGAAGCATGGGATGGAAGTTTAGAGAAGATAATCAATGTGAATACATGTATGTCACATGAAGACAAAGAGGAATTGACTGCTGCAAGTACTTCCTCAATGGTGACGACTCCTCCACCCACACAATTTCAACAAAGCACACTGCAAGTAAGTAATAGGAAAGCCTTGTGCAATAAATTAAGTGCTTCTCCAAGCACACCATAAAGTTCCGCAAATCCATCTACTTCAAGCGCAACACCAAGATCATCTTCAACAAGCATAAGAAGACCAAAATTCAGAAATTTAAGTGAAATTTATGAGAAAGAAGAAGTTGATAATAGTGATGGTATGAATTCTTTATTTGAAATATATTTTCATGTAGATCACCCAATACACTTTGAATATGCAGTCAAAGAAGAGAAATGGGTTGAGGCAATGAATGAAGAAATCGGAGAAATAGAAAGGAATGACACATGGGAGTTAGTGGACCTTTCGCAAGGTAAAGAAGTCATTGGAGTGAAATGGGTCTATAAGACCAAGAGAAACATTGAAGGCAAGATAGAAAGGCATAAATCAAGGCTAGTTGTCAGAGGCTACAAGCAACAACATGGAAGAGACTATGAGGAAACCTTTGTGCTAGTCGCAAGGATGGAGACAGTGCGTACAGTGTTGTCGATAACAACACAACAAAAATGGAAAGTGTATCAAATGGATGTGAAGAAAACATTCTTGAATGGAGTACTAAAAGAGGAGGTATATGTGGAACAACCTCCTCTTTATTAGGTAGAAGGCTAAGAACATAAGGTCTGTAAGTTGCGGAAAGCTCTTTATGGGCTGAAGAAATTACCACTTGCATGGTACAACAAGATAGATGCCTGCCTGATGGAAAATGGGTTCGATAAATGTGATGGTGAACCTACTCTCTACATCTAATAAAATGATGGTAACATTCTTATTGTTCTTTTGTATGTAGATGATTTTATTTTTACATGCAATGATGAGTTTCTCGCTGCTGATTTCAAAGAAGTCATGAAAAGTGAGTTTGAAATGACTGACTTGGGTTTGCTAAGATATTTTTTGGGCATAGAAGTAAAGAAAACAGAAAATGGAATTTTTATCTCTCAAGAAAAATATGTTGCATAAATTTTAGAGAGGTTTAATATGAAAAACAACAAGTCATCACCAACTCCAACTGTCATGGGGTTGAATTTGAGCAAGGAATATTGTAGCAACAATTTCAATCTGACATTATACAAAAGCATGGTGGGCAACCTAATGTATTTGACAAAAGCTAGGCCTGATATAATGTATGTAGTGAGTTTGGTGTCGAGATTCATGGAGACACCCAAGGAGACACATTGGAAAAAAACCAAAGAATTTTAAAGTATGTTGATGGGATGAAGAAGTATGGTGTTTTGTACTCTACAACAGATGATTTTATGTTGATTGGTTACACTGACAGTGATTGGGAAAGAAGTGTTGATGACATAAAGAGCACATCAGGATATGTTTTTCATTTGGGTTCGAGAGCCATATCATGGGCTTCCAAGAAGCAACTGATAGTTTCATTATCAACAACATAAGCTGAGTATGTCGCTACAACAACAACAACGTTTCAAGAAGTTTGGATGAGAAGGATGTTACGAGATTTATGTCATGAAAAAGACAAACCAACCACTATTTTCTGTGATAACAGTTTAGCAATTGCATTATCAAATAATTATGTTTTCCACAAGAGGAAAAAGCACATTGATGCTAAATATCATTCCTTAAGAGAATTAGTGAACAATGGTGAAATTGTGTCGTAACATTGCAGGTGAGAGGAACAATTTGTAGACATATTCACAAAGCCATTGGCATGTGAATTTTTTTATTTATTTTTTATTTTTTTATGTCAGAGATTGTTTGGGATTGGTCTGTTGGGGTTCCTATTTTTTGGCAGATTTGGAAATACCAAAAGATAAGACAACATCAAACCACTTTGGGATCCTAGGATCTAGCCCTCCTGGATCCGGAGAGGGATCTCTCCATAAGAACAAAGAATGATATATCTTTGAAGCTCAAAAAGAGGTATTAGGCTAGGTATGAAGCACAAGGGAGGTTTAAATTGGTTTGGTTAGTTGTTGGGTTGGAGATCATTAACTGAGAAGGTTATGGAATGAAAGGAACAAAGTCGCAAGATGTTTCGGAAAAAGAGGATAGATCAAGAAAGTGTCATCCATTGGGCTATGGAGTCATGAAAGGGGATTACTTGCATACAACTAAGCAAGGCTTTCATAGGGAAAGTCATCTATACTAAAGGATCTTTTGGATAGATGGTGAAATGGAACAACAAGGAGTGAAGGTGAAAGAAGGAAAGAAACCCAATTACAGTCTAGAGATAAGGTCAGATATCATTTAAATCCAGACCTGCTTTGACATACTCAAAGGAAACTCTCAACGAAGACACAAAGGTAGCTTAAGATCAGGTCAGAGGTCATTTAACTCCAGGCCTTCTTTCAACATACTCTCAAAGGAAAAATAGAGTTAATATTTAACACAGAACTAGGCCTAAGATCAGAGAAGGGATTTTAACCTTCAATGCTTTGACACCAGCTCAAGGATCTTAGAAAGGCCAATCTGTTGGAAAAGGACCCCAGTGGACAGGGCTAACTCTAGATCCCCGGTATCCCAATTCTTCTAGCTTAGACCCAATAAGAAAATCTAAGCAACAAACCCCGAATTCACACATCAGTAAGCATGGGATGGACCAACATCTTTAACTGGTTAAATTACATGAATTTGTTCTCAGATTCACTATCAGCAGAAAAAATCAAAGACAAGAAGAGCAGTGGGCATTAGGGTACCATGCAGGGGTATATCCTAAGCCTGATTTACTGATTCTCATCAGAGAAATATGAACAACATGATTAAAATGAAATAAGACAGGAAACATCACCCGTAATGTAGACCAAGATCATGTGAAATTTCTTGATTAATTGATGTGAAAAACCAGTCACATACACTGAGATCAATAGCTGATACAGTCCAAAATTTCTCCTCCCAGCCTACTAAATTACAAACTAGTCAGCTACTTTCCCCCAATAACTGTTCTAACAGCTAAAAGAATCTCTAAAACTAATCAACAACAACAACAACCTTTACAATATGTTCTTCAGGGGTTATTATAGGAGAATGAATAGCAGTAGTAGCAGATGTACATTTAATTGATCTCATTAAGATAGAGTGGAGGCAGAAGATTGAGCCCACTCTGCTTAATGGTTCTACATCGTTGTATGTACTCTGTATCATGGTCTGGGATTCTTTGTCAGGTTGATATTTGACCTCGGATGTGTTCTTTGAAGTCCTTCGGGCTGTTTGGTACTCTGCACTGCCTTCTAGAATTAGTGACCTAGATAGAAAGGTCTGCAGGTCTCCATACTCCATAATTGCGGTCCTGACAGTCTTCAAGAAGTTCCTGTCAATGTACTAACTGTTAAGGGCTCAAGGAGGCACGGATAACACTGTAGGAGGTGTCCTTTCTGAAGAAAATATGTTCTGCTATTGTTATATCATAGATATGGCTTGTTTCATGTGCTTAGACCTTAATAGGTATCTCAATCATCTCCATGGTCTTCAAACTGTGTCTTTATCCTTTGAACACGAGATTAAAGCATCAAATCTTCAATTACGGGCTTAAACCCCTTTAATCCATCTCTGCTGATTCACTTGGCCACTACTGTAATGGCCTCTTTGCGTTCTCAGTCATAGTTACCGTGACCGTGGAGACAGAGTGAATTTCTTCATTCTGTAATCCCTGCACAATGCAAAAAATCGTTATAAATCCAGGGAGTGGTGGAAGATTTTCTGTGGAGGCCTGGACGCTGGTGGCAGAATGGTGAATGCAGGTGAAAATGGGTGGAAGAACCATGCAAAACGGTGGAAGAATGAATTGATGAAGATTTGGTGTGAAAAGGTTGCAAACCGTTGGATAAGATGTGGAAATGGCAATCAACGGTCAGGATTCACGAAGGGAGGGGTTAATAGTAAATGGGCGGAAGAAATAAGATTTATTGTAAAACCCAAAGTTTAATGCTTGGGTAGAATACAAAGGAATGAAGGGAAAAATGAATGAAAGTCGGGCGTTTAATGGTGGGACCTGAAAGGCGGAGGGCGATCGATTGTGGGCCGTTGGATCACAGGAGGAAATCAACGGTGGTGATTGTCCAATGAAACTTTATGGAAGTTCGATGGAAGGAATACGAATGAAATGCGTGATGCGATATGGGCCGTTGATCTGATCAGAGGGATGGCTGAGATGACAGAGGCTACGGGAGCAAAGGGGAAGGAAGGTGCTTTAAATGGAAAAATTGCCGGTGTCGCACTGTAAAAGAATGGTTTTGAAAAATCTTCGAAAAAAAGTGATCTACATAGCTGCATGACGCGTGGAAAAATAAAACTGCCTTCATCTCGTAACTTTGGAGCGTTAAAGCTCATGTGGTGTAGAGCAGTCGGTGATGGGGTGCACTATTAAGGCACTCTGTCTGCAAGGTCACTGGTTCGAAACCCGTGGGTGATTAGGATTAGTCTAAACTAGCAAAAAAAAAAACAAAAAAAAACTTTGGAGCATTAAAGCCCGTATGCCAAAATAACGCGATATGCATGCTGACCGTCGGATAGAGGGGTGGGAGATCGGGCGGTGGAGGAGGAAGCGTGAAAAGGAAATATGTGCTGGCGGTAAGTGGTGGTAAGTCAAAGGCGAGTTAGATCCGAGCCGTCAGATCTAAAGAATGGACGGTCATGATTAAAGAGGGGGCAGGAAGGCAAAGGGTTAAATGAATGGGCGGGATGAACGAGAACCGTCGGATCTATGGAGATCAATGGTGGAAAAACAATCGCAATCAGAGGAGGCAGGGGGCCGAAACTCTTGAGTATTAAACTTCTGATTACATCAGGGCCGTTGGATCGGTGGGGAATCAATGGCAGATATTTCTCGGAAGGGGAGAAATACGAGGGCAAATGAGCGGAGTGAGGAGAAATATGGACCATAGGATCATGCGGTATGGACGACTCAGATCAAATCGGGACTCGCCAATTGGTGGAGGTCAAATGCAATGGGATTGGGCGCTGTGACGGTGTGATTAAGTGACCACTGTCCGATCTGGAGACAGATCAACGGCTCAGGTGTGATTGGATGGGTAAATGGAGAGGGGATGGGCACACTGCAAGATAAGCACTGGTTGTTAGATCTTAGAAGATCAACGGTCGAGAACGTGACAGGAGTTTATAGACCAAAACTCCATCGCATCGAGGAAATGCAGTTAACAAAGAAAATGTGCTCACCCAAAACCTCTGATTGCGATAAGCACCTACAGGTTTAGCGCCTGGTCTGGGCGCCCAGTCACATGTGGGGAACTGGTTAAGGGGCTAGCTGAAAGGGGCTTAGGCCTGATATACAAATGGGGTGTTTTTTAAGCCAAAAAGAGGATTTTTAAGGCTTTAAATGGTTTTCGGTAGAGGGAATAAGGGGTTTTTAAACCAAATGAAAGGAGCCATAAGGTTTAAAGGGGAGTTAGGATGGTTTAGAGGGCTAATGAGGGATTTTGAAAGGGGAAAAAGGAGATTAAAATAGAGGCTCAGTGGGAATGAAAATAAGGGGAAATAGAGGCCTTTTTGGGCATTCTTCCACAAACAGAGAGGATTTTTAACTAGAAACGGCAGTGAGGATTCTTCAAAGGGTAAAATACATAAGAGCCTTCAAAAATGATATGTTTTCAGAGGAAATGTATTTCTTGAAGGCTCAAAAAAACATTTTAGCCACCTGTTTTCTTGTCAAAAAATTCATAGGTGGCTAACATGGTCAATGGCGGCAGTTGTGATTAAGGCGGAGTGTTGGAAATTAATCCTAACCACCACGTTAAATAAGTTGGTAGCATCCATACCTCAGTTAATGTTTCTTGCAGGTGTGGATAGAGTTTGCAGAGAAGGACAAGCTCCATGCATAGTAAATCTATATGGGAAACCATTTAATCTGAAAGCCTATTAACTTCACACAACGTTTGTCCGCCCATCGCTATGTATTAAATATTTCATGCCAACTCACCTACCTCTTGATCACACTGCACACCTCGCAAGGTTTAGCTTTTCGCATAATTCAATTTCCGAATACTACAAAATTTGCGAAGCAATATAGTGGGACCCATTTTAATATATACTCCATACATGATATCATTTCTGAAATGAGGCTTTTCTTTTCTTCTTTACATTTTCCCCAATCCCAAACCTTATTATGTTCTGATGCGATGAGATATCATATCACACCAGATAGCGGTTCTTGTTATTACGTCAAGTTAAATCTTGCATCGCGCGATAAGTTAAATATTGCGACATGCTCATATCACATTGTGCAAAGCTCAAGAGGATAAGCAAGAAATGAAATGATAAAGACTACGCAATTCGAAGCTTGATATGGGCATGGATGCAATGTGTTTCAAAGCTAGAACCTGAACGGTTTCAAGTACGAGCGTACAAGTTCTGTGCACTATTTTATGAAGAAAGGCTAACACATCGGAAGGACGATTTTTGTGTTTACTTGTCTAGTCGAGCTTTGAATGAGCATTGAATTTTCAAGCTCCGCCACTCTATATTTAAAATTATGTTTTTGATATGATTTAGAAGCAGAATTAGAAGAAGAAAAAAAAACTTATCATGTTTAACATCTCTGTATGTGTGGCTCTGTGTATTTTTTTACATAACTGTGTTGTCATTGTTTAAAGTGATTTCCGCATATCTATGTGTAAACCGTATGTTGAGGGAAAAACATTTCCCCTATGTTCTTTAACTTTTCCAACACATATATAGAGATGTCAAAGGATCACAAACTAGGCAAAAAACCTCACTCTCTTTCATCCCCTCTCTATCAAATTAAATGGGTAAAATCTAGATTCTAGAGTGATCCTTTGCATATTGAATATGGAAACATCTATAGGGAACATAATCAGATTGTGGACCTTCTCTCCAAAAGAGGTCTCACACAAGATTATGGTAAAATTGAATTTGATGCTTTCCATCAAGGTTCGTGGATTAATGCTGGTTTCTTCTACACTTAATGATTTTCTTACTAATTAATAGATACACCGGGATCATCCTAATATCTTTTTTCGTGATTTGTCTTGACAATACACTATAATTGAATATAATACTCCACTCTGGTAATAGTCTACTAGATGTTCCCGAAGCAACTTGAAACTTTGACAGATAATGTAAAAAGATGAAATTTCCCTAACTAGAAGGGTGGAAGGCCATCTACTGTATGTTGGAAAATGGAATTAAAACAACATAGGGATGTGTTTCTCCCTTTCAACACAGAGAATGAAATATGCGGATGTAAAATCACACATAGAAAAAGAGCGAGAACACACAGGAGAGGAATGATTTTTTCTATCTATTCATCTCACTAAACATATGAAAATTACATTCTTTTAATACAAAATGGTAGAGCTTGTAAACTTAATGCTATTCAATGCAGGAACGGACATATAACAACCAAAACGTTCGTCCATCTATTCTTCTATTTCTACATGAAACTGCGTACAAAACACAAATTGCCAGAATTGAAATTTTATGGGTTTCGGCTTTGAAACCACATCACGTTTGCGCCCTCATCACAAATCGCATTTAGGCGATTTAAACTTTTAACTAGGCACATACGGGAAAAATTAAGTTCTTGCGATTGCAATGTGCGATGGAACAATCGTATTGCAACTTAAAACATATATGTTGCAAGAGCTATCCTCTCGAACTTGCGACGTGTGATTGCGATCGCATCACAACATAAATAAGATAACTTGCGGGCGCTTAAAAGTAAGCCATAAGAAATGCGAAGTCTGAAATGTGGGCGGAAAAAAGGTAAATCATAAAAAGTGTGAAGTGCGAACTACAGGTGCCAAAAAGGTAAAGGGTAAATCATGCGAAGTGCGATATTTAAGATTTGAGATGTGCGATGACGATGTCGCATTGCAACATCACAAGTTTTGGTGCGGGGCTTAAACGGTAAATGTTGATATGTGTGAAGTGCGGTATTCGAGCACTTAAATTTCGAGAAGTGCTAAATGGCGAAAGCTAAGGAATAAGATGACAACAAAGGTTTGCATGTAGTTTGGTAATGCGGTAAGGTATGGTGGGTCCCACCAATTCACATCGGCGGAAATATAAGTTTTGGCGAAGTCTTAAGGGGAAAGGCTTAAAACTTGTAGGCTGCGATATGTGGGCAAAAGGTAAGTGAATGCAGTGGGTAAGGAATTAACGTAGAGTAAAGGATTGGGTACTCCGTTTCTGATATTGCATAAAAACGCCTCTGGATTTAGATCATGTGCTATGTCCTTCCCTGCAACAAAAATTCAATGTAAGTGTGGGCTACTGTTAGTTTATTCATGGCAGTTGTTGGGAGTATTTCCAACACTCCCCCTTAATCACAGCTGCCGCCATTAACCATTCCCAAACATTTTCTGAGGTAAACAAAACTTTTCTGTCCCAATGTCTTTGTGAGGATATCTAAACATTGTTCCTCTGACCTGCAATGCTGCAACACAATTTCACCATTGTTAACTAATTCTCTTATGAAATTTTATTTGGCATCAATATGTTTTGTTCTCTTATGGAAAACAAAATTCTTTGACAATGCAATTGCTGAACTATTATCACAGAAAACTGTGGTTCCATTGTCTTGTTCATGACATAAATCTCTCATAATCCTTCTCATCCAAACTGCTTGACATGTTGTTATTGTTGCTTCTACATATTCAACTTCTGTTATTGATAATGAAACCGTTGGCTGCTTCTTGGCAGCCCATTAAATGGCTCCCGTTCCCAAATGAAAACATACCCTCATGTGCTCTTTCTGTCATCAACACTTCCAACCCAATCACTGCTAGTGTAACCAATCAACTTAAAATGATCGGTTTCAGAGTATAGAACACCATAATCCTTTGTTCCATTTACATATCTCAATATTCTCTTTGTTGCTTGCTAATGTGTCTCCTTGGGTGTCTCCATGAATCTGGATATCAAACTTACTGCATACATTATATCAGGCCTAGTTGTAGTCAAATACACTAGACTACTAATCATGCTTTTGTACAATGTTGGATTGAAATTCTTGTTGCAATATTCCTTGCTCAAATTCAACTCCATGACAGTTGGAGTTTATGATGGCTTGTTGTTCTACATATTGAACCTTTTTAAAATCTTTGCAACATACTTTGATCGGGATATATTAATTACCTTTTGTGTTTGTTTTACTTCTATGCCCAAAAGATATCATAATAGCCCCAAGTCAGTCATTTCAAAATCACTTTTCATGACTACTTTGAAATCAACAATGAGAGAAACATCTCTGCCTGAAAAAATCAAATCATCTACATACAAAAAAACAATAAGAATATTACCGTCATTTTCTTTGATGTAGAGTGTGGGTTCACCATCACACTCGTCGAACCCATTTTCCATGACGTAAGCATCAATCCTGTTGTACCATGCACGTGGTGCTTGCCTCAAACCATAAAGAGCTTTCCGCACCTTACACACCTTGTGTTCTTGGCCTTCTATTTCATAGCCAAGAGGTTGTTCAACATACACCTCCTCTTTCAGCACTCCATTCAATAATGTTGACTTCACATCCATTTGATAAACTTTCCATTTTTTTGCGTTGCTATGGACAACACTATCTGCACTGTCACCATCCTTACAACTGGTGTAAAGGTTTCCTCATAGTCTCTTCCTTGCTGCTGCTTGTAGTCTTTGACAACTAACCTTGCTTTGTGTCTTTCTATCTTGCCTTCAATGTTGCTCTTGGTCTTATAGACCCATTTCACTCCAATAACCTCTTTTCCTTGTGGTATGTCCACTAACTCCCATGTGTCATTTATTTCTATTTCTACTATCTCTTCATTCATTACTTCAATCCACTTCTCTTCCTTGACTGCATCTTCAAAATGGACTGTGTCATCAACATGACAAAATAATGCAAATAAAGAATTAATACCAGAACTATTATCAACTTCTTCTTGCTCATAAATTTCACTTAAATTCTTGAATCTTGGTCTTCTTGTATTTGCTGAAGATGTGCTTGGGGTTACACTTGAGCTCGACGGAGTTGCTGATCCCTGTGGTGTGCTTGGAGAAGCACTTCCTTGGTTTCTCAATGTTGTTCTATTACTTTCTTGTGGTGTGCTCTGTTGAGCTTGTGTAGGTGGAGAAGGAGCCACCGTTGAGGAGTTGCTTGCTGTAGTCCATTCCTCTTTCTCTTAATAAGGCATATATGTCTTCACATTTACTATCTTTTCTAAACTTCCATCCCAATGTGCTTCTTCTTCTATGAACTGAACATATATGCTGATTATTACTTTCTTGGTTGATGGATTATAGAGCTTGTAAGCCTTGGATTCATCATTATATCCAAGAAATATACATTTATCCCCCTTGCTGTCCAACTTCTTCCTTAACTAATCCAAGACATGTGCATATGCCACACATCCAAACACTCTCATGTGAGTGAAAAATTGCTTTGTTCCACTCCATGCTTCTTCTGGAACTCTATTCATAACAATTTTGTTTGGACATCTATTTAATATATATGCTGCATAAGAGACAACTTCTGCCCAATAATCATTTGGAAAATTCTTTGCCTTCAACATACTTCTTTCCATGTCGGTGATGGTCCTATTCTTTCTTTCTGCTACACCATTTTGCTGAGGTGTATACCTTGTCGTAAATTACTTTTGTATTCCATGCTCCCTATAGAAACGTAGGAAGTATTTGGAGATATATATTGCACCTATGTTAGTTCTCAACACTTTTATGTAGTGTCCACTTTGCTTCTCAACAAGAGTAGTGGTAGAACTATTCCAAAACTTCACTTTTTTGTTTTAGAAAATAGACCATGTCTTCCTTGTGTAATCATATATAAATGTCAAAATATAATTACTGCCACCTAATGATGGCATTTCCATTAGTCCACATAAATTTGAGTGGACAATATCCAAAGGTGCCTTTGCCCTTATACTCTTTCCTGCTAGAAATGATTCTCTGTGTTGTTTGCCAAAGATGCAACCTTCACATAGGTTGTCTGGTTTCTCTATGAGTGGTAATCCCTTTACCATGCCTTTTCTATGCAACAAGTTCAAACCTATCAATTTGAGATGACCAAATATCAAATTCCATAACCGGTTCTCATATTTCACTTCTTCTTGAAATATTTCTTGTGTGACAGTTGCTACAACACCTCCTTCCTTCAAGCCTGATCTCATCTTGAGAGCAAACATTCTGTTGCTTTTCATATGCACTTTTGTAATGAGCTATCTACTTGGAGTTTTATCCATGATTATGCACACATAATCTTTAAAAACACAATGTAGCCCTTTTGCATGAGTTGTCCAATGCTTAGAAGGTTACATTTCAAACCAGGGACATAAAATACATCTAGCACGAACTTCTTCTCTCCCTTATTTGTCAGAACATTTAATCTCCCTTTTCCTATTATAAAGACTTTGCTATTAGTCCCCAATGTCACTTCAGATTTTACACTTTCATCTAGTTTGGAAAACATGGCTATGTTTATATTCATATCGCTACTACACCATGAATCTAAGAACCATATATCTTCTTGTTTCTTTTGTGCTACACTACAAGCTAAAAACAAATCTTCACGGTTCTGATTTTCTTTTGTAAAATTTACACTTGGTTTACTATCCATGTCATTTTTCTTCTTTCTACATTCATTTGCATAATGGGCATACTTTTTTGTAATAATGACACTGGACATGAGATTTATCATACCTCTGTCCTTGTGCTTGATTCTGGCTTGAAATTTGGCTTGGATTCTGATTGCTGCCCCTTCCACTTGTGCTTTCAGGGCTTCTTCTTGCACCTGTATGTGTGCTTCATCCTCTTCCTCGATAGTTTGATCTTCCACGACCTCTACCTTGACCAAAAGACATTTGTGTCTTAAATGCATGCTCTAATGAGCAGTTTTTCGCTTTTTTCATTATGTGTTCATGAAACATCAGTGATGCATGAAGCTCATCCACTGAAAACTATGAGAGATCCTTTATCTCTTCTATGGCCACAACTATGGCATCAAAACTTGATGGTAGACTTCTTAAGACTTTCTCAACTATTCTCCTTTCTTCAAGTGTCTCACTATGAGACCTGATTTGGGTAACCAACCCAATGAAATGTGTAAAGAATGAGTCTATATTATCATAATCTTTCATACAAAGAGTTTCAAAATCTCTTCTCAACATTTGAAGTTTTGTTTTTTTCACCTTTTCCATGCCTTGGTAGGCTGTCTGCAGGGTATCCCATGCTTGCTTGGACTTTGTTGCTGCTACAACCCTTGGGAAAATACTTTCATGCATTCCTTGGAAAATATGGAAGAGGTATTTGGAATCCTTCTCCTTATTGTCTCTCAAGAAATCTCTTTATGCTTGTGTCAAAGCATTATATGTTGCTGCATATGCTAGTTCTTGGAAACCATTTTCCACCAGCTCCCAAATATCTTATGAGGAGAACAGGACCTTCATTGTAATAGCCCAATAATCATAATTCTTTCCATTGAACTGTGGTATTTGTGGATTATTCAAGCTCATGCTTGTGCCAAGTCAGTGTGTAAACCATGTGTCATTGTTGAGTGTCTTTCTCAAACAATACTAATTTTGTGAAGTGTTACTACAGAGAGCATGAAACATAGATGTCATCAATACAAACTATAATTATGATGCCATGTTGGAAAATTGAAATAAACAACGAAGTGCATTTCCCTCTTTGTATAAGTGCAATATTTCGAAATACAAGATTTACATGAGATATGAGAGCATGAACACGGGAGAGGGTCGTTTTTTTCTGTTCATTATTATATAAACATATGAAAATTACATTCTTTTTAATACAATGCTGGTGGGCAATATAAACTTAATTTTATTAAATGCGGGAACAAACGTACTTATAGCAAACCAAAATTTCCTTCGAGCACATTCTTCTGTTTTACAAAGCGCACCAAAGTACAGCTGTTGGACTTGAAATTTTATGGGTTCAATCTTCAAAACCACATCGCATCCATGCCCTTCATCGAAAATCGCATTTCGGCGATTATAACTTTTAACTGGGCACATATGGGAAAAATGGGGAAAACTTAGTTGTGCGTCAGATGTCCCATTGGCGATTCAGCATGTAGCACCAAACCATGCCTGTTGTGAAAGCGATGCTTGAATGAGCTTAAGCGTGTGATTATGATCACCTTCATGACTTAATAAGATAACCTTGGTGCTTAAAGGTGAAGTCATAGAAATGAGAAGTACAATTGTGGGCGAAAAATGGTACAATCATAAAAAGTAAAGTCGAGCTGACTAAAAAGATGCTTGATACATCTACATGTGAAGTCCTGATATTCGAAGATTTGCAATACCATGATGATGATGTCAGCATCTGGCGTCGAAAGTTTTGTTGTTGTAGCATGAACTATTTGTTGTTCCATCTCCTCACCTTCCTATGACTGTAACACTATAGGTATATTTGTATTCCTTTAATTTAATACATTGAATAGATGAAATAATACAAATAGATGTGGAGAGAGAGCGAAAATAAAGCATGTGAGATTTCCAACTCTAATAAAATGAGAAACGTGTCATTTTAGATATTATTAAGAGGACAATACTTAGAAGATAGTTTTAATGAGAAGCGACAAGATTTATATTGTAATATAAGATAAAACATTCAATGTATGTAAATAAATTTAGTAGTTTTCATAAATGAGTGAGATGTTTAATGGTGTCCGTAAAAAAAAATTATATTTTTTGATATCAATATTTTTCATCATTATTTTTGGGCCAAGAAATCATTCTCTTCTAGTCTTTACTAATGGGATGTAGTCCTACCCCGGGGTTATACTGTTCATTTATTCCATACTCAGCACAACGCATATGAGATGAGTTTACTTCAAATTCAGATTATTGAAGGTTGTGGTTTTGTAAGAAGCTACTAGAGTGGGGGAGGTTGATGGGCATAGGCGATCAGTGGATGATGCGTTGGTGAACATGAGATAATGCTTTGGTTTTGGTCTATTGTAGATCTGCATTATTGGAGGTATTTCCATTGGTTATTTTTGGTGTTTTTAAAATATGATATAAGGAGTTCTTGAGGGGATAATCTGGTTGTTGAAAAAATGCCATATATCACCTATTATGGCATTAGAAAAAGTGAGATTGGTTTGATGGTTGCCATTAGATTTTGATAGTACTTTCTTAGGTTGTCTCTAGTGTGTGGGGGTTCCATTAAAACATTGGATTCAGAAGTCTTGAGTGGTATTTTAAATATTTTCTTAGGGTCAGTCTAAAGAGGCTATAATTTTGTTGGGAAAAAGGTATAGTGGGAAAATAATAGGAATTTTGCTAAGATTTTAAGAATATTTGGTAGAAATTTTTGAAAATATTTTCTGGATATTTTCAATGTCCATAGGGTTCTTAATAGTGTTGAATCTATTTCTAATTAAAAAATGATTTAAACACTCCTTTCGCCCCACATGATTTAAACACTTCTCCCACCCCACTAATCAATTTTGAAAAAAAAATCATCACAGAATTCCCTACAAAATTGTGACTTTAGTAGAAAATGATTATTTTTTTTTTTTTTCTAAAAAACCCACATAATAACCCAGAAATTTCGGTAACATTATGAAAACTTCTGGCAACGTTTTTTGAAAATCTAGGTTACAATCGTTAAACTTCAGTATTTTTCCTGTCTTAAAGGTTTTTTTATGATTTTTCCATCATCAAAAATGAAATTCAAACACTCCAACTATCTGATTTTTTGACTTTTTTTCACCAGATTCAAACAAAGAACAAAGAACTGCCTGGCTATTCTATCACGTAGGTAGACCACTCTTTTTCTCTTCGTTTCTCCCTTTATTGGTGGTTTGATGTCCTGATTATTTTTCTGGCATTATGAATGAGAATGGCCATTCATAACAGAATGGTAGGTGTTCCTTCAAAAAAAAATGCTAGAAACGCGCCGACACGTGAACTGTCATCCTGTATGACCATTTTCGTTTTCAATGCCCTAAACTGGTTTCTTATGGGTCACAAATTGGGTTGTTTCTACCATTGACATGTAAACTGTTTCTCTCGACTAGCGTTAGTTACCATTCCAAAAACTCCAGATGTTTTTCTATAAATTCTAAATGCATAATAACTCAAAAACTCTAGTACCAAAACTCTAGTTGCTTATCTATAAACTCTGTGCATGCAAATGAAATTGTGGTTGTGATTTCCCATAGCAATGTTTTCGAAGGATTTAAGTGACAGAGGAGAGATGAATACCATTCCCTAGATATAGCCAAGGCACAAATCAAAGCCAATTGAGCAGCTTCATGTCCCCTACGAGTTATCTTCAGCGCCATCTCGATCGTTTCTTGTCAACAACGATCTCAGTATTTAGGTACGTCGATTGTGAATCATAGTTTCTTGCAGAAAAATCGAGTGAATTATCACTTTGGAATCAAGTTGCAGATGGATTTTCCAGTTTTATTATTATATGACGCTCCATGTTCATTTTATGCTTAATTGAGTATAATTGCAGTCAAATTCGTTTCATATTTAATCATCTCTAAATTAGGTTAGGTGTGCTCATGCTCCTCATTGTCAATATGTGTTGTGTGAAGCACCCTTGTTGAATTTCTAAATTCAACTCGTACTTTGCACAAGAAAAATAAAAGTACAACAGAGCTGCTAGTTTTTGTTTGTTTTCAGGCTAACGATTGAGTGCACACCATCGTGCATTTAATAGAGGGATAAATGAACTGTAAGGATTTTTTGTTTTGTTTATTGGCCGCAACCACCTTTGCAGATATATTGTAGTCTTTGTGGTTCAAACCACACAAAGAACAAGTTTTTTTAAACATAGTCAAATCGGGCTTTTAAAGCCCACCAACCACCAACTGAACGATTGTATTAACGTGCCAAGTTTTTAGTTTCAAATTGGGCCACGTCATAGCGGTTCCCATCTGCTATCTTAGCAAAGGCGAGCTCCATAGTCGGCCAATGGAATGCTATCGCGTAGAATTGGAGCGGCTTCACATTGAATAAAGGTGGTCCTACCGCTAGCTCAACCAGAGCAACGTGGAACAATCACAACATATCGTGTTGAAACTATGATGACATCATAAACCTCTTTTGGAATGCAATAATTTTATAAATTACAACATTTTTTGTTTGAAGTCCGCGGGCCCCAGTAATCAGCGAATCACAGGCCGATCGTGCGGAGAAAGTGTCTCCTGACATATGGCTTATTTGGAACGCGAAATCCATTGCAAAATGGTTTAATATATCTTGAGGTCTTGGTGTAAAGGTTCATATAACCTTGGTTAAAGTTTTATGTTACGGGCGGAAGTATTAAGGTTCGAAGCTTTATTGTAATGTTTGTTTTATTATTTTTTTATCGTGCGACAAAGTCTTTGACTTTAGGTATAATCATATATACGGTTATAAATATATATATTATATAATATTTAGTTTATAATACATACATACATACATACATATACATACATACATACATACATATATATATATATATATATATATATATATATATATATATATATATATATATATATATATATATATATATATATATATATATATATATATATATATATATATATATATATATATATATGTTCCAATAGTTTTTTATTTTAATATTTTTCAATGTTGTGCCATATAAAAAGGAAGCCCAAAGGCTTATTTGTGATGCTGATTACGAAACAGCAAAGAGACGAAATACACTGTCTGTGTATTGTTTTTTTGAATTGTGTGTCCGAAGTCAAAACACAGTAAAGTTAAAAACAGAGTTTTGTAAGCACTGTGAGTGCGTTTTTTGAAAGACAGAGAGAGTTTTGAAGGACACTGTGTGTTACAGCAGTTCCACATATTTTTTAAATCCCACTTCAGTGGAAGAAACATTTTGTAATAGTTTTTCATATTAATGAAATAGTTTTAGTTTGCCTTCTCTGTCCATAAATTTTTTTAGTTGAATCTCTGTGTTGAAGTTGGGGAATTTTTATTCCTCTGTTGTTTGGAATACTTCAAAAATTCCAACATTGTATTAGAGCTAGTCCAGGCTCTTTGAAGGATAGTCAAAGAAGCTAAAGGATGAAGTTTGTTGTAGCAGTTCTCCAGCAATGTGAAGGCTTAGCAAAATTCCAAGTATTTCTCAAAAACAGAGTTTTGAGTTTGTTTAAAAAGTGCAGTCCAGATAAGTCTTTTTTAAGACAGAGTTGGTCTCTTAAGAAGAGAGACAATTAAAAAAAAAAAAAAAACACAGTCAAGTTTTTATTCCATAGTTCAGTGTGCTAGCCATGGCAGGAGCCAGCACAAGCATGAGTATTGGAAATACTCAGCTCCCACAGTTTAATGGGAAGAACTATGACTATTGAGAAATCACCATGAGAGCCCTGTTTGCCTCTCAAGACTTATGGGAGCTTGTTGAAGATGGTTTTGAAGAACCAACAGATGAAAATGATTTTAATGTCTTAACACAGGCAGAGAAGGATTTGTTGAAGAGCGATAGGAAGAAGGAGTCAAAGGCCCTCTTCTATCTCTATCAAGCAGTGCATGAAAGTGTGTTTCCAAGGATAGCAGTAGCTAAGAGGTCCAAGGATGCATGGGATACCCTCCAGATTTCCTATTAATGTATGGAGAAGATGAAGACAAAAAAGCTACAATTGCTGAGGAGAGACTTTGAAACTCTTTTCATGAAAGAGTCTGGTAACATAGGCTCATTCGTCACACATGTGATTGGGTTGGTTACCCAGATAAGGTATCATGGAGAGGCACTTGACGAAATAAGGATAGTGGAGAAAGTGTTGACGAGCTTACCCTCAAGGTTTGATGTGATAGTCACAACCCTTAAAGAGACAAAGGATCTCTCAAATTTTTCAGTTGATGAACTTCATGCATCACCGATGACACATGAACAAAGATTGGGTAGAAATGCACACTCATCTTTGGAGCATGCATTCAAGACCTAAATTTCCTTTGGAAGATGAAGAGGTCAAGGCAGAGGAAACTACAGAGGAAAAGGAAGAGGCAAAAGCCAAAATAGAGGAGGAAGAAATAGCCCTGCAAATGGAAGGGGCAGCAATCAAAATTAGAACCAAGGCCAAGGCTACTAGCTAGCAAGGTGGAAAAAATCAAGCACATAGACAAAGGTATGATAAATACCAAGTCCAATGTCATTACTGTAAGAAGTATGGCCATTATGACAATGGATGTAGGAAGAAACATAGTGACATGGGTAATAGACCCAGTGCTAATTTTACTAAAGAAAATATCAGCCAAGATAAGTTGTTTTTAGCATGTAATATGGCTGAGGAAAATAATGAAGATATATGGTTTCTAGATTCAGGATGTAGTAACCATATGACTGGAAACATTGCCATGTTTTCCATGTTAGATGAAAATGTAAAGTCTCAAGTAACATTGGGGACAGACAGTAAGGTCTCTGTCATGGGAAAAGGCAGAGTAGGTGTCTTGATAAAGAAAGGATAAAAGAAGACTATATCTGATGTATATTATGTACCAGATATGAAATGTAATTTTTTAAACATTGGAAAACTCATCCAAAAGGGCTACAATGTTTTATTTTAAGATGATGTATGCACCATCATGGATAAACCACCAAGAAAACAATGTATTTCATAAGTGAAGATGACAAGGAACATAATTTTCCCTCTCAAGATGAGAGCATATTTAAAGAAAGGAGATTAAATGGCAGCAGTGACACAAGAGACATTCCAAAGAGAAGAAAAAGATGAAAACTGGTTATGGCACTTGAGATTTGGACATCTCAACTTTGGAGGTCTTAATTTTTTGCATAGGAAAGGAATGGTAAAGGGGTTACCATTGATTGAGAAACCGGAGAACCTTTGTGAAGGCTGCATCTTGGGCAAAAAACACAGAGAAAACTTTCCATCAGGAAAGAGCATAATGGAAAAGGCACCCTTAGAAATTGTCCATTCATATTTGTGTGGACCAATGCAAACACCATCACTGGAAAGCAACCACTATATGCTGACTTTTATTGATGATTACACAAGGAAAACTTGGGTTTATTTCTTAAAATATAAAAGTGAAGTGTTTGAGAAATTCTGCCACTTTAAGGCTCTTGTAGAGAAACAAAGTGGGTAGCATATCAAGGTCTTAAGGACTGATAGAGGAGGAGAGTATATCTCCAAATAATTTCTGCGTTTCTGTAGATAAAATGGCATACACAAGCAATTTACAGCAAGGTACACACCGCAACAAAATGGAGTTGCTGAAAGGAAAAATAGAACAATCATGGATACAGTAAGAAGTATGCTGAAGGCAAAACATTTTCCAAATAAATATTGGGCTAAAGCTGTACATTGTGTAACATACACCTTGAATAGATGCCCAACCAAAGTTGTAATGAACAGAGTTCCGAAAGAAGCATGGAGTGGCATAAAACAAGGTGTCACCCACATGAGAGTTTTTGGTTGTGTGTCTTATGCACACATTCCAGATCAGCTAAGGAAGAAGTTGGAAAGTAAGGGGGAGAAGTGAATTTTTATTGGATACAATGAAGAATCCAAGGCATGTAGACTGTATAACCCATCCACCAAGAAATTTGTTATAAGCAGAGATGTTCAGTTCATTGAGGAAGAAGCTTGGGATGGAAACATTAAGAAAACAATCAATGTAAAGAGTTGTTTGTCTCATGATGAAAATGAGGATGAGATGGCTGAAATACATCCCTCATTAGCAGCACCACCTCCAGCAACACAAGTACAGAAACAGACACCACAAGCAGGTATGAGGACAACCTTGAGAAGTGATAGCAGTGCTTCTCCAAGCACACCACAATGAGAAGATTTGAGTGCTTCTACAAGCACAAGTAAACCAAATGAAAGAGGAACCAGATTCATAAATTTGAATGACATTTATGAGCAAGAGGCAGCAAATGAAGGTATTTATTTGCATTGTATTGTCATGTAGATGATCCTATTCATTTTGAAGAAGCTATAAAAGATAAGAAATGAATATATTCTATGGATGAAGAAATAAATGCTATAGAGAAAAATAAAACATGGGAATTGGTTGATATCCCAAAAGGAAAAGAAGTTATTGGAGTGAAATGGGTCTACAAGACCAAGAGAAATACTGAAGGTAAGATTGAAAGGCACAAGGCAAGACTTGTTTTCAAAGGCTATAAGCAGCAACATGGAAGAGATTATGAAGAAAATTTTGCACCAGTTGCAGGAATGGAAATAGTGAGAGCAATGTTGTCCATAGCAGCACAACACAAGTGGAAGGTTTACCAAATGGATGTGAAATTAGAATTCCTAAATGGAGTACTGATGGAAGAGGTTTATGTTGAACAAACTCTAGGCTATGAGAAAGAAGGCCAAGAACACAAATTTTGCAGATTGAAGAAAGCTCTTTCTGGGATGAAACAAGCACCAAGAGCATGGTACAGTAGGATATATTCCTATCTACTGGAAAATGGGTTTGAAAAATGTGAAGGAGAACCCAAATTATACATCAAGGAGAAAGATGGTAAGATGTTGATTGTTGTTTTATATGTTGATGATGTGATATTTACAGGTAATGATGCTTACCTCATTGAGAATTTTAAATCAGTCATGAAGGATGAATTTTAGATGACAGATATGGGATTGCTAAAATACTTCTTAGGAATAGAGGTAGAGAAAAATGAAAATAAGATTTTTATATCTCAAGCTAAATATGTAAATGAAGTTTTGGAAATATTTAACATGCAGGATTGCAAAGAATAAATTACTCTCACAGTGATGGGATTGACACTCAGCAAGGAGGACAATAGTAAGGATTTTGATTCCAGTTTGTACAAGAGCATAGTTGGTAGCCTCACGTATTTGACTGCAACTAGGTCGGATATTATGCATGATGTGAGCTTAATTTCCAGATTTATGGAAAGGTCAAAGGAAGCACATTGGCAAGCAGCAAAAATAATTCTGAGGTATGTGAAAGGAACAAAGAGGTATGGAATCCTATATACCACTTCAAAAAATTATGAATTGATTGGATATACTGACAGTGATTGGGCTGGAAGTATAGATGACTGGAAAAGTACATCTAGTTATGTTTTTCATATGGGTTCAGGAGCCATTTCATGGGCTTCTAAAAAATTGCCAAGTGTGGCTTTATCTACAACAAAAGCAGAGTATGTGGCAGCTACAGCAGCAACATGTCAAGTAGTTTGGATGAGGAGAATGTTGAGGAGTTTGTGTCAAGAACAGGTAAAAGACACAAAAATATATTGTGACAATAGCTCAGCTATAGCATTGTCAAAGAATTATGTGTTTCACAAGAGAACGAAACACATTTATGCCAAGTTTCACTACATCAGGGAGCTAGTGAACAATGGAGAAATTGTTCTAAAACATTGCAGAACAGAGGAGTAGTTTGCAAACATTCTAACAAAGCCATTGGGGCAAAAGAGTTTTGATTATTTGAGGAAATGCATGGGTATGACAGATAACCCAGAAGTTGAATTTAAGGGGGAGTGTTGAATTTCTAAATTCAACTCCTGCTCTGCACAAGAAAAAGAAAAGTACAGTAGAGCTGCTAGTTTTTGTTTGTTTTCAGGCTAACGGTTGAGTGCACACCATCGTGCATCTAACAGAGGGATCAATGAACTGTAAGGATGTTTTTTTTGTTTATGGGCCACAGCCACCTTTGCAGAGATATTGAAGTCTTTGTGGTTCAAACCACACAAAGAACAATTTTTTTGAAACACAGTCAAATCGGCTTTTAAAGCCCACCAACCACCAACTGAAGGATTGTATTAACGCGCCAAGTTTTTAGTTTCAAATTGGGCCACGTCATAGTGGGTCCCATCTACCAGTTGAGCGGAGGCGGGCTCCACAGCCGGAAAATGGAATGTTATCGTGTAGAATTGGAGCGGCTTCACATTGAAGAAAGGCGCTCCTACCACCATCTCAATCGGAGCGATGTAGAACAATCACGACGTATCATGTTGAAACCGCGATGACGTCAAAAACGTCTTTTGGAATGCGATAATTTTATAAATTGCAGTTCAATTTTTGTTTGAAGTCTGCGGGCCCTAGCAATAAGCCAATCACAGGCCAATTGCGTGAAGAAAGGGTCTGCTGACATAGTACTTATTTGGAACACGAAATCCATTGAAAAATGGTTTAATATCTCTTGAGGTCCCGGTCTAAAGGTTCATAGAACTTTGGTTAAATTTTTATGTTACAGGTGGAAGTATTAAGGCTCCAAAATTTATTGTAATGTTTGTTTTATTATTGTGTTATCGCGCGACAAAGTCTTTGACTTTGGGCATAATCATATATATGGTTATATATATATGTATGTCCAATATTTTTTATTTTTAATATTTGTCAACACTGTGCCGTATAAAAAGGAAGCCCAAAGGCTTATTTGTGATGCTGATTACGAAACAACAAAGAGACAAAATGCACTGTTTGTGTATTGTTTTTTTTTTAACTGTGTGTCCAAAGACAAAACATGGTAAAGTTAAAAACAGAGTTTTGTAAGCATTGTGAGTGCGTTTTGTGAAAGACAGAGAGAGTTTTGAAGGACAATGTGTGTTGCAGCAGTTCCACATATTTTGTAAATCCCACTTCAATCGAAGAAACATTTTGTAATAGTTTTTCATGTTAATGAAATAGTTTCAGTTTGCCATCTCTGTCCAGAAAATTTTTTAGTTGAAACACTGTGTTGAAGTTGGGGAATTTTTATTCCTCTGTTGTTTGGAATACTTAAAAAATTCCAACAACCCCCACCTTCTTGGATTTATTCATATTTTTTGGTAAAAATTGCCCAAGCTCATGTTGCCCAAAAATAAGCCATTTTATCTAATATCAGAACCATCTCTCGCTGTCCATCTTCATGTTTTCTAATATCTAGAACCGCCTCCCTAGGTGCCATCAATGGTGGTATGATTCGTCTGTAAAAACTTATGTATAGTAATTCTAAATTTCTATATTTCTGGCTTCACCACCAATAGGGTTTTGGCATGGCCACCATAATAATAAGTGTAAGTTTTTCCTTTTTTGGTGCGATTCCATATAATGGAATGGATGTGGGTTGTAATATATGTTGGTTTATTTACTGATGAAAACCATTGGGGAAAGCACTAGCCTCCATAATAATTTATCAAATTTGTGTAGAGTTAATTATCTTAAATGTTCACAATTTGTACAACTCTCGCAATCTTCGTTTCATACATTCTGCCCATTATCACGCAATACCTCTGTCAATAATTTTAATTTTTCAAACTTTAAAGAAGATTGATAGATGGCGTCATCTTTCAAAATTATACATCCAAATTAGTAGTCTTAATTTGGGGAGAATAACCAGACAACAACACTTATAATTTTAAAAAATCATGAACCAAGAATTGTGTAAAGTTTGACATCACACTTTTCTTTATAATTTGGTATTTTTCATATTGACTTTGTTGCTGAGAATTTCTCACGTTAACTATGGTAATGATCAAATATTGTAAAATCAATCTCTGTAACTCTATTATGTTTGGAGCCGAATCCATATTTTGGAATTAGTCGAACTATATAGTATTTACATCCTAGAATGTCAACGATGGGAAAGCCAACATCTGCAAGGGTTGTCTTATAACTTGAGTATACAAGATCTCCCAGAATTTATCGTAATCAATTTTTCAATTCTCCCATATCGACATGTTTATGTTAACTTTGATAAATACGAAGGAAAAAAGAAAAAAATTACCTTGATTATACTGTAAAATAGAATCCTCCATGCCAACCATGCAACACAATGATCATGTGTCAAGATGACAACTTACTGCCTCAATTTCCCATATGTGAATCTTTATGTGATGAAATTGTTATTGTCGTTCTTGGTATCCACCCATGATTTATAAAATTTAATAATATTTTTGTGCTTAAGTTTCATTTACAAATAAACCTTTAGAATGAATACATTCTATATCCTCTTAGAATAAAGAAATTCTAGATCCTCTAATATTTATAAAACATCTTGCACTTTTACCTAGTTGCAGGAAACTTACATGTCCAAAAATCCATCAAAGGCTCTATAACTAAAAATCATGTTAAAAAAACTAATCTATAACCAAGAATACATACCCTATATCAGTTACTTGTTATACATTTTCCTCCCATCCAAAAGTAGGCTCGTTGAAAGGATGCACAGTCGTGTAAGCCCCCTTTCTAAGTACCTCCTTGTATTGTAGAATGAAAAGCATTAGACAGTAAGAACAAAATTTGATAAAAAATAGCACTAGAGGATAAGGTTGGGCAAATTGTCTGTGAATTAGTCTATAATATAGACTAATGTGTTAAGAAAATAAGGAGGCATTTTCCCAAAGAACAAATAAGAAAAGTTTTAACTTTCAAGGGAGGAATTTCCATATTAGAACTGTAATTTTTAGGGTCAAGCCTTTGCAAGGATAGTTTTCACATATAGTCCAAGATTAGAAGTGTGACTATGCACTTAATGGAGATAGATTTTGATAGGCACATATATGGAGCAACCATTTTTACCCTACTTGCTTATCAGAATCTCTGATTCATTTTTTAAAGCTGAAGCATAAAATTGTTTCCAATTGAATCCCACCAAAAAATCCAAGCAAGATCTATTCTTTCAAGAACAAAGTCAAAATTTGAAACCAAAGAAGCTACTAAGTTGAATCATTAACAATGTGACAGAAGAATCAAAAATTGCATTCTGGAAGAGGATGAGCCCACTATAGGCAAGCAACTTGGGGTAATCTATTGAAAACAATAAGAAAAGGGAATACCATAAGAGAAGAGGATACCACAAGGAAATGGAAAGGAAAATTTATTGTGGACTATTTTCCATGATTTTGTTTGATGTGAGATCTAGAAAGCTCATGAATTACCACTTGACATTTTTTAGACATGTCATTTCAACAAAATGGCATTTCTTTCTTTCGTTTTCATCTCGAGTTATGTTTTCTTGTTTCTGTTTAATAACGTCTTCATATATAAAAACCCGTGAATCCCAAAATTTGTAATTGGAAGAGGTTTTATTAGATTTCACTCTTTGGATGATACTAATGTAAGAGAAATAGTAGCATAAAGAAAACCTTATAATGGAATGCCAGACTTACAACTCAGAAATGCTAAAACAACAATGTAAAAATTATTGAAAAGCACAGAAATCCCAATCAATGCTCCAATGCCATTCCAATAAAATTTAGCATGAGAAAATAATCCATGAGATTCTAGTACAAAACATCCAATTGTTTCACTAAAGCTAATACTGATAGGATGCTCATAAATGAAATATTTAGATGAAAGGTAATATTCAATAATTTATGATGATAAGAAATTCAATGACCACATAATATCACTTACTTTATTCCATCTGGGAACCAAAAATTCATTCGCTTCTATGGTGTTTTTCCCATAGGACATTGGTGAGCCCTAATATTTCCAAATCCACTAGCCATGTATGTTCTTTGTTTTGGAAACAATACTTATCTATTAACAAAATCAATGGATAATAATCCTTGGTAATTAACAATGGATGAGAGTCCCTTATTAATTAATAAAACATATATAGTAATTTTTGTACAGATTCATTCTCTGTAATACTTCTATCACTCATGTTCCTCATATTTTCTATCAATTATGTCAAATATATTTCAAAGTTCATTATATTTAGTGACCTTAGTCGACTAGACGTTTTGGTTTGTTTTCATACCACTGCTTTTGGCTGCCACATCCATTTCTGAATTTTTTGGGATAGATCCCTAGTGTTATTAGATTCCATTCAATGATTTGTTTTTGTTTTTTTTTAGGGTTTTTTTATCTTTTCAAATTTTTAGTTAATTATACTTTTCAAATTAAGTATCATTTTTTTTTTAAACTAATTTTCATATATAAATTGTGTAGATTAAAATTGGTTGTGGCAGAGAATTATCTTTTTTTATTCCACTCATTTCCCATTGCAATGGAAAAAATATCATCAAAGTCACAAATTAGACCACCCCTTTCCCAACAGAGTTCTTCCACTGTGGTATAAAAAAAAATCAAAAGCAAAGAATATGAAGAAGCAAAAAAACCCTTTGAAGCAAGGCTATGGGCATCTGTTGAATGCACTCAATCTTATAGTGGAGGAGCAAGTGGAACAATTCGTTCAAAGGTTTATTTGTGTGCTTATTATAATAATAAAAAAATAAGGTAATGTAGGAAGAGTTTGATGACTTTTTCTTAGAATGGGGAAAAAAGAACAAACAACTTTATGTGTCAACCTAAAATAGAGAAAGCTTCTCTACTTGAGCAATTTAATGAACTTGAAAATTTGAGACATATTATTGAAGATTTAATTCAAACCACAACAATCCTAGTGGATTGAAAGTTGGTGGTCCACACTCTCATTCTCAACATAAATTTTATGTTTCCCACCTTGAAAATTTACGGGATGGAAAAGGGAGGGGAATATTGTTGCATCCATTGGTCGATTGTTTTTCTCAAATGGCATAGTTTTCAATGTTTGTAGGTCTTCTTATTGGAAGGAAATGGTAAGAGATCTAGTTAACAATGCTCCTAAATGTTACAAGCCTCATAGTTATGAAAAGAGGAGGACAACAATGTTATATGAAGAGAGAGCTCGGGTTGAAGCTAGAATTTATGAAATTAAAGATAGTTGGAAGGAATCTGGGGCCTCCATTGTCTCAGATGGTTGGATATATGTCGACCATCGTTCCCTTGTCAATATTTTTGTTTTTAGCCCAAAAGGAGTTATGTTCTTAAAATTCCATGATACCATGGGAAATAAAAAATATGGTCCATATCTAATAGGTCTCCTCAAAGAGGCAATAGAGGAGGTTGGAAGAGAACATTTGGTCCACATTATTATAGATAGTGCCTCAAACAATGTCCTTACTAGTGGGTTGGTTGAAGATGAATATCCAACAACTTTATGGAATCCTTGTTCTGTGCACTGAATGAATTTGCTCCTGAAAGATACTAATAACATTGCATGGATTAACAAAATTATAATTGAAGCAAATTTGCTACAAAAATTTATTGTTAATCATGTAATATCCATATAAATTGATAGGAAATATGCAAAACTTCAGCTTCTTCGATGTGTTTAGACTAGATTTTCATTTTCATTCATTGTGCTTCAACACCTTATTAAAATGCATCAATATTTGAGAGAAGATGGCGGTATCAATGGATTGTAAAAGATGGAAGGGTTCTCATATTGGTGATGGCCCAAAAGTCAAGGAAATTATTGTTGTTCTTTCTTCATAGGATTTTTAGAGGAGAGTGGAAGATAGTGTCACCCTTATTACACCTATTTTTTCCATCCATCGCATATTTTATAGTGATCAACCATGCTTAGGGGATGTGTTTGAGAGTATGTATCGAATGAGAGAGAAGCCTCATGAGATAATAGAAGATGAAAATTCTAGGATCAACAAAGATACTAGAAATGGAGTGTGGGAACTTAGTTTGAGAAGGTGGAAAATGCTTCATAGCCCTCTTCATTCAATTGAATTCATACTCAATCCTAAATGGTTTCATAAGAAACCACATTCATATGTAGGGGTGATGCAAAATTGGAAGAATTTTACAAGTAGGTGTTACGATCGTCATGATCACACTACTTTACAACTTGAGTTAGGAAAGTACTTGAGATCGAAGGCCACTTTGCAAATGAATATTGTGCATACAAGAGAGAACAAATTGGACCCATATATATGGATTCAATATGGTATAGGAACCCCCTTGATTCATTGGTAGGCTATCTATTTGCTTTCACAGGTATGCTCAATAACAAATACCTTTAATGTTTTGATTTATTGTTTAAACAATTAAGTCTAATATTCATTTTTTATTATTTTCCTTTTAAGATTTCAGATGACTATGGTTAACATAATGTTAATTTTATTTCATAGGTGTCTAGTTCCTCTGTATGTGAAATAAATTGGAGTGAATATTCTTTTATCCATTCAACGAAGAGGAATTTCCTAGGCACAAAAAAGGCACAAGATTTGGTGTTTGTACCCTCAAATCTACATTTGTTATCTCGACAACAACTAGAATATAAAATTGGACCCATGAGAATGTGGGATTATGGTGGTTCACAAAAGTTTGTATATGTTGAGCTTCCACTTTAGGTGCTACAAGACAATGTTGAATACATTCTTGATGATACCACGAAGTGTGTTGACCAAAATGATGCTTTTGGAATTGGCTCAAGCTCAACAATCATTCAAGAAAATGAGCTTGGAAACATAGATTATTAGGTTTACTTGCATTTTGCATATGAATTATTAGAAGTGACTTTAGATATACATATATATTCAATAATATACATTTAATTATTTATATTTCAAATATCTTATTCTTATAAATGTTCGCTATTTTCTTGGAATTAATGATTGGATAACTTTTTTTATCTAGAAAATTATCACTTCTTTCTTAAGACTAAATCACTATTTATGAACGTTTCTTTAAAATTTCACAAGCGGAAACATTGGATGTTTATGATTAATGCTTTGTTTTATATTGTTCACCTTTAATCATGTTTTTTCTCTCTCCTTGTTTCTTATATGCAAAACCTCTAAAATTTATTTCTCGTACCGTTCTCGTTTCGTTTCTCATCTCTCGTTTCTCGTAACATAGCTAATTTCATAACATTATATTGTCGTCGTAACATAATTTTATGACTGGATGGGAATGACATGAAGTCCAATGATTGTTGGGTTTTGTTTATGTGTTGTTGAGAGAAAATTTCTGAACACCTCTGGAATTCAAGATTTTTTATTTTGGGGATTGAAGGTGTGCAATAAATAGCATAAGAACTTATTTCGTTACAATGAAGATATGATTGAATGTACCTTGAGATAATGCTTGCCTCCCCATAGACAACATTTCTCCGAAGTCTATAATTCAGGATTTGTTGTGGTGGAATTTTCATGTCCGGTTTTTCCTCATTCCATTTCTTGGAGACGATTCATTATCTGGTCTTACAATGGGTCATTATGCGAACACATACTATATTAGTTGTTTATGGTGGGTATTACATGAATTTATTTCATTCTAATATCTCTTGTACATACCAAAGATAATGGATTATTAACCTATACGATTTTAGTTGTCTTTTAACCTTAGTGTCCTTTTGAGATTTTTCCGCCTTGGCTAAGATTGCAACAGTTTCTTTCACATTTTCGATCGCTTGTCCATGTATTTTTCCATCTGAATGTTGTCGTGAATAATTTTGTTGGATGCCATGGGTAAATTGTTTTAGAAAACATTGATTATGTGTTCTTATGGTATGAAAATGTTAGATCCATGTAGCTTGGGCTTGGACATGCAAATCATAGGTACTAAATTCAGCCAAATCTAGCTAAAGAATTGGAAAATTTTCCAGTTTAGTACAATTCGTCTATTAATATGTTAAATTCAATTTGATACGATTGAAATATTTTAACTGGTTGCACTCCATTTGTCCAAATGGTTGGAGGGACCCTTTTTAGTTCCATCGAGGCAAATCTAGTTACAGTAAATTGTCAATTCAGTTATAGTGGAACCGATTGATGATTTGAAATGAAAACATGATTGATCTAACTATAGGGGAGAGTGAGGATAATTTAACGACAATGAATCCAAATAAATTACAGGAGTGCAAAACCATTTGCAGTATGTGACAATACCAACGCCAGCTACACCTGAATCATTCATCATGCATAAAATAGTTCATTCATTTTTTCTCTTTAAAAGTTTATTGAGTTTTTGGGAGACCCTTAGATGCATACTTAATTTATATAAGTTTATTGAGTTTTCGGGAAACCCTCATATGCATAGTTAATTTATAAATTCAATCATGCTCAACTATGGTTCAACGTTGAGTTGTGACAAATATTGTCTTTATATTAAAATCAATCATGTTTATTCGTGAATAGGTGTCTCTATATCGACCCCAAGTGGATGTACCAACGGTGACTTTAAATTTCTCATTATGGGAACTTTGAGGTATAAAATGGGCTTCTTAAGCAAATTATAAAATAATAGTAAGAATAATAAAATAAGATTATATTAAATCATCAAATTTTAGACAGAAAAAGAAAAAACTATTTATTCATCTCGTATTTTCAATTTATTTCCCCGAGAGTTTACTCAAATTTTGAGCGAAAACACTCACTGAATGCCGAATTTGATTATTCATCCAAGGAGTGCCCATGTTGCATATTTTTTATGGACCCTGCTACACAAAAAATTAGAAACATATGAAAAACGTGATTGCAATCACAATTTTTTAATGTATTTCTCATTTTTCATGTAGGAGGGTCTATCAAAAGTATGCAACATGGGTACTCCTTTAATGAGAAATTAAATTTTGCATCCAACGAGTACTCTTGCTCAAAATTTGAGTAAAAATTTAGGGAGATAAGTTGAAAATACGAGTTAAAAAGAAGTTTTATTATTTTATTATTTTTTAATCCTTTTAGTTTTTTACTCTAAAATGGTGAATCATCCTCCATGGTTGACATTCATATTGAATCGTATTCATTCTTATAAAGCTTATTTTGGTTTTACTTTTTTCTTAAGAAACTTATTTTAGACTTCAAAATTCCCCTCAATATATTTGTTCTTTTATCAAATGATCAACGACATAGATTGAATTTCCTTGAAATATCTTTCATCAATAATGGTGGAGGGAGCGTGAAGCGTACCAATATAGTGAACAAAAAATTGTAAATGAGTGCAGTCTCCTCTTCCCCGACTGGTCATTTAGCCTTCATCTCTTCTTTTCCATAACCTTCATCTCTTAATTTCTGAATGGGCTTGTGTTACAAATTTAATTTAATTAAGTGGTTTTTTTCCGCATGATATGTCTCCCTGATATTCCCACGCATGTATTCAGTTTTGATCCCTATTTTCGGCATCTTTCTCTACCAAAGAGCAGAGCCGCACCAAGCATAACAATGTCAACCCGGCGTACGTCCATTAAGCCATGCAATTTCGATAAGATTGGGCCAGAAAAATAAAAAAAATAAAACACGATTTATTCTGACTATAATCCAAGTGCATATCTTATATTCTTCTTGGCATTTTGTTATTGACAGGAAATTTGATTTTTTAGCTCCTATTTCAAGTTATATACGGCTTTGTTATTACAATTTCTTCCTTCTGCAGCTGAGTGAAAACTACTATATTCTTCCTATTTTAGATAAATAGTTGATCCTATGTTATTTGATCCTTACAACAATTGGCCCATGAGGGTTGGACGCCATTACTAAGTGAAAACGACGAGGGATATTTCCATATCATGCTGCTTCGATCTATAATAATGGAGGCTAAGCCTTATAATAACATGGAGATGTTTGTGATGTTGACCAAAGGAAATACAATCTCTGATGAAAGGAACCCAGAGGGAATGAATTGAAACGCCCAATGCAATAGCGAACGATATCCATTGGAGAGCATAACACAACCTCTTTTCCTTGCTCGTATTTCTTATAGCTTGTGTGTGCCTTGTTCAAATTTTTTCAATTAAAACATAAATGGAAATGTGCCATGTTTATTTTCTTACTATTCAAACAATTTGTGGGTGAGAAAATATCATATCTCATGTCTAGTGATCTTATATGAGGGATATGCTCTTTTGTAGTTTTCTAGTATTACTGACTAAAATGTCTCCTTAATTATTTTGTGAACTATTAAATATTTGTGTGAAATATTGGCCTACCAGGAAATATACTTTTTGGAAAATTTTAAAGTGTTCCTGCATTATACGTTGGTTATTAACTTCAATTGTTTTACAGATGATTCATTTCTCAAGCATCACATACATAATCCCAAACATATAACTGCGCATTGTCGTGATTTATGTTGTAAATACTCTTTTTTTTATTTTTTTCTGCTTTTGTGATTATTTAGACATGTATTTGAATGGAGAAAGTCTCATTTTGTAGTATTGGCCGATTCAATCATTAGTATTATCTTTGGCAACGAATTCATACCTTGCCATCATAACATTGGGGTTCTTTTTCGTCTAGGTTGTAAGCCAAAACAAATCACATGTTGTCTTGCATTTGTTGAGTTTGTGAGGTTTCCATACCAAGACAATTCTCTTCAATGAGTTGTACATGCTGCGTGGTTCATTTTGTTCAGGTTGTTCAAGAACAATTTCGAGGTTCACATCGTGTTAGCAGGCGTCAAGCAGAAGCTGGAGGAGATTTCCAATTTTCTTTGTTTCAGATTCAAGAAGTCGAAGGACTGCAAGGTGAAATTGCAGGGTTACGAGCAGAGATGGAAGGGATATTTGTCTATTGCTGCTCATCGTGGTGGAGTTTCTATAACATACTGGAACGCCCTGGAATATAGTAAGTTCTACAACCAAGATCCGAAGTCTAGGTTGGACATCAGAGGGTGACAGTTAGCGGAATGAACAGTAAGAATTTGCTGAGGATAATTTGCCTTCATCAAAGGCCTGCCATACAGAAATTAAGGCCTGCCATACAGAAATTAAGGCCTGACATTCATGACAACACTATCCCTTAATTCTAGGAGTAAATTATGTAAATTTCTCTGCTAATTGATATGAAATTAGTATGTAATTATCTCTGTTTAATTATAAATAAGAATCCTCACCACAATTACAGTGTGGTGCTTTATTCAACCTTCTCATGGTATCAGATTTCAGGTTCTGTTTGTGTGCAGTTTGAAGGTTGATCGGTGGTTAAGTGTGGAGAAAGAAGACAGCTGCCATCCGAGAGCTATTGAGCTACTGTTGACCTGTGTTCGGAGCTGATTGAGCTTGCAAGAACAAGGAGCATTCAATCTGAAGTTTTAGGTAGTGGTTTGCAGCTTGTTTCTTGCTTCCTTCTGCCAATTTTTTTTGTTGTTCTATCCTTTCCTCCCCATGGCTACCGAAACCTCCCTTCTTCCTTTCAACACCTTAATTCATATGATCACCATTAAACTTTCCTCCACCAATTATCTCCTTTGGAAGAGTCAACTTCTTCCTCTTCTTGAGAGTCAGAATTTGTTGGGTTATGTTGATGGCACCATCGTACCGCCCCCTCAGTTTAATCCTGCTACTTCTCAAACACCCAATGACAAGCACCTAGAGTGGAAATATGCAGATCAACGTCTTCTCTGCCTTCTTCGTTCCTCCCTCACTGAGGAAGCCCTGGCAGAGGTTGTTGGCCTCTCTACTGCACGTGAGGTTTGGCTTGCTCTGGAGAACACCTTCAACCACCGTTCGAAGGCCCGCGAAATCCATCTCAAGGACAAACTTCAGCTGATGAAATGCGGCACCAAATCTGTTGCCGACTATGCTCGTGCGTTCAAAGCCCTCTGCGATCAACTTCATGCAATTGGTCGGCCCGTTGATGGCACTGATAAGGTGCACTGGTTTCTCCGTGGCCTCGGCACTGATTTCTCCAGCTTCTCCACTACGCAGATGGCGCTCACGCCTCTTCCCAACTTTTTCGACCTAGTTTCCAAAGCTGAGAGCTTTGAGATTTTCCAAAAGTCACTCGAGCCCACTGCTCCTCCTGCTGTCGCGTTCACAGCTGCGAGTCGTGGTCTTGAACGGTCAACCCAGCGCAGCTCCTTCCGCAACTTCCATGGCCAAACCCCTGCAAATCGTGGTCGTGGTAACTCTGCAAATCATGGTCGTCATTCCTCTGGTCCAGGACGTCGCCCTCCCCGCTGCCAAATCTGCCGCCTTGATGGCCATTATGCTGATCGCTGCAATCAGAGGTATGTCCGCAGTGAGTCAACTGCTCATCTTGCCGAAGCCTTCACCAGTTCCTGTTCTCTCAATGATGCAGCAGTCTCTGATTGGTTCTTGGACACTGGAGCTTCAGCCCATATGTCTAATGACCCATCTCACTTGGACCAGTCCACTCATTACAATGGTAAGGATTCTGTAATTGTGGGAAACGGTGCCTCCTTACCCATTACACATATTGGTACCCTCTCTCCTACTCCAAATATTCATTTATTAGATGTCTTGGTTGTTCCCCATCTCACCCAAAATCTTCTGTCAATTAGTAAATTAACCTCTGATTTTCCCTTATCTGTTACTTTTACTAATAATATTTTCTCTATCCAGAATCTTCAAACGGGAAAGGTGGTAGCAACCGGTAAGAGAGATGGCGGCCTATATGTGCTGGAGCGTAGCAACTCTGCTTTCTTTTCTGTCCTTAAAAATAAATCTTTACATGCTTCCTATGATTTATGGCATGCTCGCCTTGGACATGTAAATCACTCTGTTATTTCGCATTTAAATAAACAAGGAATTCTTTATCTTACGTCTTCATTGCCCTCTCCCACATTATGCAGTACCTGTCAACTTGCGAAAAATCATCGCTTGCCTTATTCACGTAATGAACATAGGTCGTCTCATGTATTAGATCTTATTCATTGCGACTTATGGGGCCCTTCCCCCGTCAAATCCAATTTGGGGTTTGTCTATTATGTTATTTTCATTGATGATTATTCACGATTCACTTGGCTTTATCCTTTAAAATTCAAATCTGACTTTTATAATGTTTTCACTCAATTTCAAAAATTTGTGGAAACTCAATATTCTGCTCGCATTAAAATTTTTCAAAGTGATGGCGGAGGTGAATTCACTAGCACTAGCTTTCAAACTCATCTTCGTACAGCCGGTATTCACCATCAGCTTTCCTGTCCCTATACACCCGCCCAAAATGGTCGTGCTGAACGCAAACACCGCCACGTGACCGAGACTGGCCTAGCCCTTCTTTTTCACTCTCACCTTTCTCCTCGCTTCTGGGTTGACGCTTTCAGCACTGCAGCTTACATCATCAATCGATTGCCAACACCGCTTCTTGGAGGTAAGTCACCGTTTGAACTTTTATATGGTTCTTCTCCAAATTATGAAAATTTCCATCCCTTTGGTTGTCGTGTTTATCCTTGTTTACGTGCTTATATGCCTAACAAATTTTCCCCACGCAGCATTCCCTGCATTTTTTTGGGTTACAGTCCCTCTTATAAAGGGTTTCGTTGCCTTGACCCCGTCACCTCTCGGCTCTATATCACCCGACACACTCAATTTGATGAAAATCATTTCCCTTTCATCGATACCTCTCATGCTCAGCCCCTTTCTTCTCTACAATTTTCCCACTTTCTGGAACCTCGTATTTTACATATTGACCCTCCTCTGTCATCCCCTGCACCACATTCTCCGCATATTACTCAATCCGGATTTAACCCATGTGCTATCTGTACTGATCTAGTGGAAGAATCTTTACAGGCTACTGATTCCTTTGCAGGTCCCTCTTCATCACCACCAGCTTCTAGTCCACCTCCCACTGAGGCATGGACTGCTCCTCATGTTCCTGCGCCAACAATTTCGCTAGGGTCTCACCCTATGATCACACGAGCTAAAGCTGGTATTTTCAAAACTCGTCATCCAGCAAACCTTGGTGTCTTGGGCTCATCTGGACTTCTTTCTGCTCTTCTTGCCTCCACTGAACCTAAAGGATTCAAATCTACTGCTAAGAATCCTGCCTGGCTTGCTGCCATGGATGAAGAAGTTCACGCTCTGCAAAATAATCGCACCTGGATTTTGGTTCCTCGACCTACAAACACCAATATTGTGGGCTCCAAATGGGTGTTCCGGACCAAATATCTTCCTGATGGATCCATTGAGCGATTCAAAGCTCGCCTTGTTGCCAAAGGATATACCCAGGTACCTGGTCTTGATTACACCGACACCTTTAGTCCTGTTATCAAGGCCACTACTGTCCGTGTTGTGCTTTCTCTTGCTATTACCAACAAGTGGTCTATTCGTCAACTTGACGTCAAGAATGCGTTCCTCAATGGCACTCTCACTGAAAATGTTTATATGGAACAGCCGCCTGGGTACATTGATCCTCGCTTTCCTAATCATGTATGTCTATTAAAGAAAGCTCTATATGGTCTCAAGCAAGCTCCTCGTGCCTGGTTCCAGCGCTTCAGCTCTTTTCTTATTCAACTTGGTTTCTATTGCAGCTGCGCTGACCCTTCTCTATTTGTCTTTCATAAGCAATCTGACATTATCTATTTTCTTCTTTATGTTGATGACATTATTGTTACTGGCAACAACACCTCTCTTCTTGACAGCTTTATTTGTAAACTCAATTCTGTGTTCGCCACTAAAGATTTGGGTCCTCTCAGTTACTTTCTTGGCCTTGAAGCTTCGCCAATTGTAGAAGGTCTCTTTCTCAGTCAGCTGAAATATGCACGGGATATTCTTACTCGCGCTCAGTTACTTGACAGTAAACCTGTCCATACTCCCATGGTTGTCTCCCAACACTTGTCTGCTGATGGCCCTCTGTTTTCTGATCCCACTCTTTACAGGTCTCTCGTTGGAACACTACAATACTTGACCATCACGCGCCCAGACATTGCTCATGCTATCAACTCTGTTAGTCAATTTTTGCATGCTCTAATTGAAGATCACTTTCTTGCTGTTAAGCGTATTCTTCGCTATGTCAAGGGCACCCTCCATTTTGGCCTTACATTTCTCTCATCTGCTACTCCTGGTGCTCTAGTTGCTTACTCTGATGCTGACTGGGCAGGCTGTCCAGACACTCGTCGCTCTACCTCTAGCTACTCTATTTATCTTGGTGACAATTTGGTCTCTTGGAGTGCTAAGAAGAAACCTACTGTATCTCGTTCCAGTTGTGAATCTGAATATCCTGCTCTTGCAAACACTGCTGCCGAACTTATTTGGCTTACGCATCTCCTTCGTGACCTCCAGGTCCTCATTCCACAATGGCCTCTTCTCTTATACGACAACAAGAGTGTTATTTTTTTGAGCTCCAATCCAGTTTCTCACAAGCGAGCCAAGCATGTTGCATTAGACTATCATTTTCTTCGCGAACTTGTTGTCGCTGGCAAACTTCACACGCAATATGTGCCCTCTCATCTACAGGTTGCCGACATCTTCACAAAAAGTGTTCCTCGACCCCTTTTTGAATTTTTCCGATCCAAGCTTCACGTTCATTCCAATTCGACGCTCAGCTTGCGGGGGGGTGTTGAGGATAATTTGCCTTCATCAAAGGCCTGCCATACAGAAATTAAGGCCTGACATTCATGATAGCAATGTCCCTTAATTCTAGGAGTAAATTATGTAAATTTCTCTGCTAATTGATATGAAATTAGTATGTAATTATCTCTGTTTAATTATAAATAAGAATCCTCACCACAATTACAGTGTGGTGGTTTATTCAACCTTCTCAAAATTCACTGTACATACATGAAATGTCTATTGTCAAAGCATTGATTAAAACACCTTGTATTCCAATTTCATTGGTAGATACAAACAAGTTTTAGGTGATTTTGGTAGCGATGTCAAACACCGTGACATGCTCTTCATGACGATGGTGTGAAAAGCGGTTGGCAATTTTGAACAAATGTGGATATGGTTTTGGATGAAATAGTTAGATATTAATGTGTATTTTTGTGGCGTTTTATTTTCTTAATTAAATAACTTTGTTTTTAATTAAATAATGTGATGGCTAAGTTTTTCAATTAAATCAATAAATTTCGCTAAATGCTAAAGTCATGATTCTCATCAAATAAAAGTCTTGTAATTTAGATATATTATTCTAATTATAAAAATTTTAATAATAGGATCATTTTCTTTAAAATGTTTTTATGAATTTTAAAATAATAATTTCTTAGGAAATTATTTTTCAAAATTTATTATTATAATATTATAAATTTTTAAATATATTTTTAATTAAATTATTAAAAAATTATTATAATTATAAATATGATTATAATTATATTTATAAATATTTAATTATAATTATATAAAATGAAATATAATATTTTTAATTATTTAAAATATTCAGATATAATTTATATAAAATGAAAAAAAAAAAAAATTATAATTAACTCTATAAAATAAAAATGTATTTAATTGTTTATATAGATTTCTAATTTGAAAATGATATTATAATTTTAATTATTTAATCCTATGAACGAAAAAGATTAATAAACTCAAATGGATTATTAATATTATAAATTGAATAGATTAATATTACAACCTAACAAATTAATATTATAAAACGTGAGAGATTGATATAAATATTAATAAAGCCAAAGGATTAATATAAATCCCTTGGGTTTTTAATGTTGAGTTTATCAATTCCTTAGGTTTATAATATTAATCCCTTGGGTTTAATATTATTCTCTTGGGTTTAAAAGTTGTTTATCATTAAAACGTAATTTTATACAATCTTATAAAATTGATTTATCTTTTTAATAGATCTCTTCCATAAATATTTGGAGATAGTTTTTGAAATATAATATTAATACAAAACTATAATATTTATTAGAACTTTATATATTTTTATATTTACTTATAATTATTCATAAATATATTTATTGTTTTTATTTAAATTACAATAATTTTACTTATCAATTTGAAAATTTTATAAAGATAATAGATTGGAGGTTTCCATGTTGTAGATTTTGAGATGCAAAACTCAGAATATCCACAATCATTTTTAGTCTACGTTTCGAATCTAAATCAAGACTCATCTTCAGGACAAACCTGCTAAATGAATCAATTCAATTTATAAAAACTGGTACTTTAGTTATTTTATTTAATCTTATTAAACAAAATAATTTAGTTGGAAAATTGCATATTTCTTTTTTATTAGACTATTTCACACACACACACACACACACACACACACACATATATATATATATATATATATATATATATATTCTCATATTTGACAATCAATATGACAATACGACAATCATTAAACACAAGGGATTAATATTATAAACCCTATAAATAATATTTTACCCTAGGAAGATGAATCCTTAGATTAGAAAACCCAAGGGATCGATATTATAAACCCAAGAGATTAATATTAAAAACTCCAAGGATTCTAAAACGAGGGGAATAATATAAAGCCAAGGAGTTAATATTATAAACCCAGGGTATATAAACCCTAATATAAATACTATAAATCGTAAAAGAAACAAGGTTTCTCATGGTTTACCATGGTTGATTTTCATATGGACACAATTGTTTTGTAACAGTGCAACATTGGACCATCGTTGACCATGGTTGACCATGGTTGTCACATTATGACAAAAATTATCTTAATATGAAAATAAACCATGGAAAACCATTGTCAACCATTGTGAACCATGATCAATCATGGTGAACCATGGTCCAATGTCACATTGCGATAAAGATGGTCAATTGCGAAAATGGTTGACCATGGTCAATTATGGTCATCCATAGTTGACCATGGCCTAAAATTGCATTTTGAGAAACATTATCTCAATATGTAATTCAATCATGGTAAACCGTAGCCAACCATGGTCAATCATTGTCAATAACCATGGTCACAATGTGACAAAGATTGTCTGATGGTCCAACGTCACATTATGACAACCATGGGCAATGATGGCCCAACACCACATTGTCACAAAGATTGTGTCAATATGAAAATCAACCATCATAAGCCATGGTCAACCATGTTTATTTAAGGGTTTATAATATTTATCTTGGGATTTATATACCTTGGCATTATAGTCTTAATCACTTGTTTAATATTATTGCCATGGGTTTATAGTCCCTTAGGTTTTTAGTAATAATCCCATGGGTTTAGTATTCCCTTGGGTTTATAATATCGATCCCTTCGGTTTATTAATTTGAGGGTTCATATTCCTAGGGTATAATATTATTCATAGGGTTTATAATATTAATATTTGGGTTTAATATAAATTTCTTGGGTTTATAATCATGGTCAACCATGGTCCAACGTCACATTGTGGCGAAGATTGTCTCAAAAATGAAAATGAAGCATGGAAAACCGTTGTCAACCATGGTAAATCATAGTCAACCATGTTCCAATGTCACATTGTGATGAATATTGTCTCAATATGGAAATCAATCATGGTCAACCATGGTCAAATGCCGCATTTTGATAAATATTGTCTCAATATGAAAATCAGTTATCGTCAACCATGGTTCATCATCGCATTATGAAAAAGGTTGTTTCAATATGAAAATCAAGCATGGTAAACCATGGTCACATTGTGTGAAAGATTGTCTTTATATGAAATGAACCATGGACAACCATTGTCAATAATCGTCAATGATCAGGTGCTCCGTGTAAAACCTCAAAGATTAAAGTACTCAAAATTGATTCAAAACTGAATGAAAACGAAGAGCTCATCGCTCGGAATCCGACGCAGTTCGTTTCATTGGAAAGAGAGTCTGGATGAAGAAGATAGAGCCTGTTGTTTGTTTTCCTAAACATCTGAAAAATTTGTAGAACAGTGACAAGTTCATGACATGGCAGCCCAATCATTATACAAGGTATATTCTGGGAATATTCTTTAGTTTTTCGTAACGACACTGTGACAAGTGTCACTGTAGGATTCTCTAGTTTGGTTTAAAGGTGAATTTTTTTTAAAGTTTTGGCTCTTAAGGTTGAATGAGAATTTTTTTTATGGTTCAGGACAACCCAACCAGAGGTTGACACGTGGTGCAGCTAGGGGTCACCACGTATGGTGGAACCTCTCCAATGGTCGATTTGCATGTTTATGCTATGGTTTAAGTCCAAAATTATTTGAAATATCAAAGTTCCAACTATGGTATTCAGACTATATTACAAAGTTTGGTTTAACACATATATTATGGGCGCAATTATCATATACCATAGACCGAAGGTTTGATATGGTTTGATATAGTTTACAAAGGTTGGTTTAATAAATATATTATGGACGCAATTTTCATATACCATATACTGAAGGTTTGATATGGTTTGATATAGTCCAAAGGTTGGCATATAAATATCGGGTATTATACCAAATGTTCAAAGGTTATATGTAAATTCGGAGCAAAATTCTTAATGTATCAGTGGAGGATGGGGTCAACCCCATGACCTTCCCCACGCCAAAGCAACGAACACCTGCCATACCACCTTGTTGGTCCTTTTAATGTATGGGAAGCCACATATATTTGATGTCAAATGGATTCTTCGACATGGGTTTGGAGGGTTCCAGCCCTGCGGGCCATCCCTCTTCCCATATGACCAGTCAACCAAAACCACAGGCGCAGAGTTCTATTAAGAGCGTGAGATTAAATTTCAAAAATAGGATTAATACCCCTAAACCATGGTTTAGTGCTAATCCCCTCTACTAATGAATATTGCATTAAACTGTGCTTAGTGCGCCATTAAACACATAACCCAGTGATTATATTAATTAAACTGTAGTTAACCGAAGTTTACTTTGATGGAATTTTCAGCCGAACCACCATTTTATGATCTTCGCCCAAATTTGGCGTTGTTAACTCGAATATTCTCTAGATTTGGAGGATATTTCCTAGGACAAATGGTTTTGGCCATATCTTGAGCAATTTTCGACCAAATTGGGAGCACGAAGAGTTAATTATGATAGATTTGGACATTCTCGACTCATTGAAGCATGTTTAGGAGTTTTAAGTGAATGTAAATAACAATGTTTTCACTTTTGAGCTAATACAAAGGCCCAAGCCATGGAATCTGGACCAAGGAGATGTAGCCCAGGAGGGGTGAACTCCATCAAAAATCCGTGTTTATGGATCAATTGTGATGGTTTGTTGTTCTTGTTTTTGTATTTGTTCAAAAAAATTTATTCATGCTTTATGCTCTTGAATTTCACTTAAAAACTCAGTTAATTTACCTGTTTGGCACTCAAAAACACCAAGGAAACATATGTACATCCAGAATAATAGCAAAAAAAAAAAATTAATTTGAAGATTAAATTAGCACAGGAAAACTATCATTCATACTCAGATCAAGTTGGTATCAGAGCTTGGTTGAAAGGCTATTGTCTTGATAGTTGCTTTAGTTTTGTGCAAGTAGGGTTTGAATGGTTGCAGATTTATGATGCTTACAAGATTGAAATTGCAAAGATGTGAAGGGAAATTGTTGGTTGCAAGTCCTAATATTAGGACCAGAAGAAGGAGAGCAACAAGGGCACCAGCTTCACCCAAATTTCCACTCATAGTTGCACTTAAAGCACCTCAAGTTTTATCTCAAGAAGTTGAGATTGAAGAGGTAGAAGCACCAGTAGTTGAGCTTGAATCCATAGCCATCATGTGAGGTGTTTGAGAAATTGAAGGTCATTCAGAAGAGGATGATGTCAAGAAAGACTTCAATGGCATAAAGAGGATGGTTAAAATTATGTTTGATGGATTTACTACTGGGATGGCAGGAGAAGGTTCTAAGCCTCCACATGGAGAAGGAACTTCAAATGATAAAAGGGATGAAGAGAGGAGTTCAGAGAGTAGTGGAGGAAAGCCACCTCCATCTCCAACGTCTTCATCATTCTCATCTTCCCCATCATCATCATCTTTCACTTCCACCACAAAAACCACCCATACTCACTCAACGACCACAAGAGGAAAACCACCCTTACTCAAACTTGATGTCAAATTTGAACTTCCAATATATAATGGTGGGGTAAATGCAGAAATATTGGAAAATTGGATACGTCAATTAGAGGTGTATGGCAGAATTCAAAACCTTCATGAAGAGAACATAAAGATGCAATTATCTTCTTTGAGGATGGAAGGATCAACACTTCTATGGTGGGAAGCAAGGACTCGATAAGAGATTAAAAACTACGGTAATATATCTATGTCTTGGTCAATTTTTATTGTTGGCATTAAAAGGAAATTCTATCTATTAGCCTACATGCAAAAGGCCATTTGGACTGGAAAAATTTTAGACAAATAAAAGGGAAAGGTGTGCAATATTATACTCATGAATTTAGGATAAGAGCTCTTATTTTGGATATTAATTTATATTCTCAAGAAAATTTGTTAAATTACGTTGGGGGTTGGCACAATTACCTTAGGCACACTATTCTTACATTTAATCCCACAAACATAGATGAGGTTTGTGTTCAAGCCATACATTTAGAAGCAAGAGGGAAAAAATCATAGATGAGAGAAGTGATAGTGAGGGTAAAGGAAAGGGAAAGTTTTATGGAAGAGGAAAGATAAATAGCTCTGTCAAGAGAGAGAAAGAAAAACTCACATGTAAACATTTTTTGAAGGATGGTCATGATGAAGACCACTATTGGCAACTTCATCCAGAGTTGAAGCCAAACAAACTAAAAGCCAAAGAAAAGGATAAAATTGTTGCTATCATTGAACATCACTTAGGTTTAGATTCAATAGATGAGACAAATATTACATCCATGGGTTTGAAAGGTAAGAACATAGCAAGCAATATTTCTTCAAATTTTTTGAATGTTACTCAAGCTGAAGATACAAGAATATAACTTTTCCATATTAGATTTGTCTCTAAACATACCAATATTAATACACTTTTTGATAGTGAGTCATACACTAACTTGATTTCCGAAGACTTGGTTAAGAAGCTAGACTTTGAAACTGTTAGACATCTAAGACTTTATCCTTTAGGGTGGATATGCAAGAATGAAACCTTGCAGGGTACAAGGAAGTTCATATTAAGACTCACCATCAATTCAAACTTTCTTGATGAAGTTGAACTTGATGTGGTGCCACTTGAGATATCAGGTACTGTATTGGGAAGTCCTTATCTTTATGATAGGAAAGTAGTATTTAACCGCCATGAGAATAAGTATCAATTTTTTAAATATGGAATTAAGTGCATAGTTAGAGCACATTTAAGAAGAAGACAAGGTTGTTTCATATACATGGAGGAGAAATGAAGAGGATAATGAATGCAACTCAGAATTTGAGATTGTTAATGATCAAACATAGAGATTTTTTTGATCAAACCTTTAAAAAGGATGCATCAAATCAAAATTTTCATTTCATTAAGATTTATTATGCTTGTAATGAGATTTTTTAGGACTCTAACAAGTTGCCATTAAAAGGAGGTGAACAATATGTAAAACATTTTCATCAGTCAACATCAGCGTTAAGCAGTGTTGGAAACAAGATGCCGGTGCAAGAGAGTGCAAGGTTCAACGAGAAAGCGACAAAGAAGTTTGAAAAATAAGGCATGGGTTCCACAAATTCTTCTTTTGGGTTTCCAAATGGTACATGGCAATGGCGAAGATACTTGGTCAAGAGTAGACACAAGTACAAAGCAATATCAGTTAAAAATCACCATGGTGACAATGTGCAAGGTGAGACAGTATTGAAGTTTCCTTTGATTAATGAAAGAGGTAGGAAAAACCCGGTTTGTGCAAGAATGAGAATCTTAATTTGATGAAAATGGGAAAATTTCAGTGGATAGAGACTGGAAGGGTGAGGAAGCAGTACCCTCATCCACATTATCAGTAATAAAAGATATTTTGGGGTTCAAAAGGCTTCTAGTGGGGAGGAATGATCATGTGCTCAGTGTAAAATCTCAAAAATTAAAGTGCTTATAATTGATTGGAAACAGAACGATCGCAGAGAATCTGATGCAATTTGTTTCATCGAAAACAGAGTCCAGATGAAGAAGATAGAGCCTATTGTTCATTTTCCTAAACAAATAAAAAATTTGCAAAACAATGACAGGTTGATGAGATGGTAGCCTAGTCAGCATACAGGGTATATTCTAGGAATATTATTTAGTTTTTCCCAATGGCACTGTGACAAGTGTCACTGCAGGATTCACCAGTCTAGTTTGAAGGTGAATGTTTTTTAAATTTTGGTTCCTAAGGTTGAATGAGATTATTTTTATGGTTTGGGACATCCCAACCAGAGGTTGACATGTGGTGTAGCTAGTGGCCGCCATCTGCCCCCTTTGGTAGGCCCTCTCCAATGGTCGAATTGCATGTTTATGCTATGGTTTAAGTCTGAATTATTTTAAATATCAAAGTTCCAACTATGGTATTTATACTATATTACAAAGGTTGGCTTAATACATATATTATGGGTGTAGTTATCATATACCATAGACCGAAGGTTTGATATGGCTTGATATAGTTTACAAAGGTTGATTTAATACATATATTATGGGTGCAATTATCATATACCATAGACCGAAGCTTTGATATGGTTTGATATATATAGTCTAAAGGTTTGCATACAAATATCGCGTATTATACAAAAGGTTTAAAGGTTATATGTAAATTCAAAGCAAAATTATTATCGGATGAGCAGAGGTCGGGGTTGACCCGACGACCACCCCTGCGCCAACGCACCGGCCTACTGCCATACCACTGTGTTGGTCCTTGTAATGTATGCGTGAACACATATATTTGATTTCAAATGGATTCTCTGACGAGGGTTTGGAAGGGGCTAGCCCCCTCCCCAAATGACCAGTCAACCAAAACTGCAGCCGCGAAGTTATATTAAGAGCGTGGGATTAAAGTTTAAAACGAGCTTTAATACACCTAAACCATGGTTTAGTGCCAATCCCATCTGCTAATGAAGATTGCAGTAAACCGCACTTAGTGTGCCATTAGCCACATATCCTGTGATTATATTTATTAAACTATAGTTAACTGGAGTTTAGTTTGGTGGAATTTTTCGCGGAACCACCATTTTAGGATTTTCCCCCAAATTTGGCTATCTTAAGTGGAGTCTTCTCCAGATTTGGAGGAGATTTCCTAGGAAAAATGGGTTTGGCCATATCTTGAGAAATGTTCGACCAAATTGGGAGAAAGAAGAGTAATTTATGATAGATTTGGACAATATGGACTCATTGAAGCATGTTTCGGGAGTTGTAGGTGAATGTAAACAACAATTTGTGCACTTTTGAGCTAATACATGGGCCCAAACCATGGAAGCTGGACCAAAGAGATGTAGCCGAGGAGGGGTGAACTCCTTCATCAAAAATCTGTGTTGATGGATCAATTGGATGGTTTGATATTCTTGTTTTTGCTATTGTTCAACATTTGTTATTCATGCTTTATGCTGTTGAATTTAACTAAAAAAATTAGTTAATTTACCTGTTTGGCACTCATAAACACTGAGTAAACCTATGTACATCAAGCATAAGATCATCAAATAATTTTTAAATCTGATGATGAAATTAGCATAGCAAAACTAACATTCATAATCATATTATTCAACGATGGTAAATCATGTTCAACCATGGTCTAATGTCACATATTTGTGATAAACATTGTCTCAATATGGAAAAAAATCATTCTCAACCATGGTGCAACATTGCATTTTGACAAAGATTGTCTCAATATGAATAGCAATCATTGTCAACTATAGTCCACCGTCGCATTATGATAAATATTGTGTCAATATGAAAATCAACCATGGTCCACCTTATCTATTTTAGGGTTTATAATATTTATCTTATGGTTTATATACATTGTGTTTTTAATATTAACACCTTGGGTTAATATCCCTTGGTGTTTTAGTATTAATCCCTTAGGTTTATTATTCCTTTGGGTTTATAATATCAATCCCTTGGGTTTATGGTAAAAAATGGTTCAATGTCGCATTGTGAGAAAAATTGTGTCAACATGCAAATCAACCATGGTTAACTATGTTTATTATAGCGTATATAATATTTATCATAGGTTTATATACCTTGGTTTATAATATTTTCTTAGGGTTTATCATAGGATTTCCTCGATATGAAAATCAATCATGTTCAACCATAGTCGATCGTGACATTATGACAAAGAGTTCCTCTATATGGAAATCAAACATGGTCAACAATGGTGTGATAGGCATATATGAAACACATATACAACCACATATGTAAATCAACCATGGTCAACTAGTGATGTTTATTAATCATGATCATTAGAGTGTCTCAATATGAGAATCAATCATGGTGAACCATGGTCCAACATTGTATTGTGACAAAGATTAACTCAATATGTAAATCAACCATGTTTATTTTAGCATTTATAATATTTATCATAAAATTTATGTACCTTGGGTTATAAAATATTTATCTTAAATGTTTATCACAGGATTCTCTCGATGTTTATACAAGGGGATGTTTATAAAAGGGGTAGTTGCAACAACCATTTGGAACATATTCTTAAATAATAAGAAGATCTCGACTCTATGAAGATGTTCAACCATACAAAATAATTAGCTTTGGATGATAGATATTGGAAAACACACGTACCTCATTGATGAACGGTTCTACTCTTCTAGATAGAGTTACCCCGATGCAGTCTCTTCACTTCCAAGCACGACCACCACAGGATTTCTCATATGGACCGAACCAAATCCCCCATCACCAAGTTGATTCTTTTCGTCGAAGTAATTTGTTTCATGTTTCAATACTTCGTAGGAGAAAATGGGCAGTCTTGTTTGCATACCCTTGTCCTCATCGTATCTAATGTAGTGAGCAAATAAACTATTTTTAAAACAATCACACTACAAGATACCCGACATATGGCGCGAAAACAATTATCACGATCATGGAGGATTTGTTATGCGTCTTCGGTTGTGGTGATACTCTACGTGATGTCACAGACTGCACAAACCCTCGTGAGCATTAATACAATCACCTCCAACTATTAATTCCAGGTAGCCATGATATTCACAGTTTAAGAGTAGTATGGCAAACTTATAAGTTTAATGTGCACCATGATATTCTTAGCCTGTGGAGGACCCAATGGAACCAAGATTGCAACAAGTACCAACGTACCAACAGAGATAGATGCATTAGTGTACATCGAAACAGATGTCACTCAATACGAAAAAGGTTAGAAGATAGAGAGATGAAAAAGTTCCAAAAAAAGAAACCTTCGATGTAAATATGTAATTTTTTATTCTAAACTACGATTTAAAATTGTAAATAAACCAATAATAAAATAAACGTCGAATTCCTAATTAAAAAACTATAACATAATTATCAAAATTAAATTTAAAAAAAAATATTATATATTAATGATAGAGATATCATGTCATGTTAATGGATGATGATGGTGATGATGATGATTAACTTTCACTTAGACCAATTTTTGGTCTATAGGACCTAAAGAAAAGAGTTATTTAATTTGATTTAAGATTTTATTCTTATGCTCAAAAAACTTGGAGAGAAGCTTCTTGAGCTCACTATAATTTTGACATCTTAAAAGGCTAGGAAGATCACTATTGCAACAAAGATTATGAAATTGAGCTCTAATATGATTGAACGCGGGGCACTCTAAGAGAAAGTGATTTTCATCCTCTATGTTTATATTCTCACAAAGATAACAAATCCTTTCCATCTATGGTGTTTTAGAAAATTATAGAAATATCATATCATTCTCGTAGCATAACCATACCCTTACAACATTGAATCTTGTAAATATACCTACCACCCATACCCAACGTGGCATCTACGCAAGCCCCTCGCAACGTGCCATCTACTCAAAACCTTCGTTTTCGATGGCTTTTTTTTTTTAAATCTATAAAATGAAAGTCCCTCTTTTTGATGGCTTACTTTAGCATGAATTTCGGTTGCATCTTGTCATCCTACTCTAAACAATCAAAATATGTGAATATTTATTAATGTAACAATATGATTGGAAGTGGCTTCCGAGTTTTGTGAGCGAAAGTGCAATATTAAAGTGTAGTCATGAAAAAAAATCTAAAACAATTTGTAAAGAAAGTGGTTCTTTACAGTTCATTGGGCAATATGATTTTTTTCCTCTTTTCCAAGTATATTATTTTTAAACTTTATTCACGAGTTCAGAGATTAGGAAAATTAAATTTTTTACGCAATTAGTTTTTCTTTTTATAAATTATAAAACTTTCAGGGTGTTTATTTTTATGTTTAATATGTAATTTGAAAGAAATAATATTGATACAATGATATCACACCAAAAATTGATTTGAAAATAATATAAAAAATAAAGTATTCAGATTAAAGTGAGTTTTATTATTATTAAATTGTGACGGTTCACTAAAATAATATTATTAAATTATTATTATCATCAATAATGAGATTTTGTCAATATTATGTTATAAAATCTAAATTTAGAATTTCAACAAATACTCTCCAAATTTCAAGTAACACTGACTACTACATAAGAGTAAAATATATGTTATCAATAACCATCCAATGACGAATACAGTGATGTGTGGTTTAATGGAAGGTTTTTTGGGGGAAACTTAAAAGACCACAGTTCAAATCTCATTGAGTATTTGACTCGCTATGATCTTGCTATATCCTAGTGTTATAAGGCAACTATGAAGATTGATCCTGGGTCTCCCCTAAATTACTCTAGAAAATTACCATTCACCATGTATTAAAAAAAAAAAATTAACCATCCAATGACAAAACATTTTTTTTTTAACCTAACAACGATAAATGAATCTTTAAATCTCTAAATGCACTGACATTTGTTTCGTCGTTCCTAATATATGTGGTTTTTTATTTCACTTCGAACGATAATTAAGACACGTGTCATCGGTGTACATTGAGACATATGTCCGATAAATGAAGCATTAAATCTCTAAATGCACGACGTCTCTTCCATCGTTCCTAATATATGTAGTCTTTTATTTCACTTTGAGCGATAATTGATAGAGATGCCACATTCGGTGTACATCGAGCCAGATGTCACTCAATAGACAAAAGGTAGACGATAGGCATGTGAACAAGTTTCAAAAGAAAATTTTCAGTGTAAATATAACTAGCAAGGGCAAAGAGAGATCATTAGGATTTTTAAATTGAAAAAATATGCAGCCAATTGTAATTTATGTATTGAATTTAAGTTTTTTAGTATATTTTTTTAATGTTTTAAAATTTTATATATTTTCAAATCTTAATGTATATTTTTATATTTATTTATGTCAAATTTTCAAGGTAATAAATATGGAAAATTATCTAATCATTTTACTTAATTGACAAATTATTTTTGCAAAACATAGTTGCACAAAAAGTGGTTTGAAAAAGATTGTAGGAAGTGGGGTTCCATGATGTCCCACTACAACAAGAATAAATATTATACATAAAATTGAACCTAAGTTTCAGCTCTTCACTTGCTGCCTATTTAAAGGAAATTTATTAGACTAAAAAAATATGGTCAAGAAAGGGATCATGCTTCCTTCAATATTGTTTTTTTGCAGGACAGACTCCAAATCATTGAACCACAAATTTTTCAATTTCTTAGTCTTAAAAATGTTATAAAGAATTATAATTTAACACTAAAATACTATTGCAAGAAAATGATCCAAAGTCAAACATATATTAAAAGCATGATGGTAATTGTAAACAAACAAGAATATAGAGATCAAGAACTACATGTGCCAACTCCATGAGTGAGATATAGATCCCAGAAAGAGTGAATAAAGAAAAGGATTATTTCACAACCTCTTAACAACCTTGCTCCATTTCACCATATTATTGATAAACAACTACATTGCTTTAAGATGCCTCATTTTAATTTAATACATCTCTTATATGCTAATTCATTAATCTCTAGCAGTGTTGTCACAACAATAGTGATAAGTGTAAAAGATGGATTATGCCATACCTCTTAATTTAGGAAGAAACAAAGATCAGACATCCAAAGAGAGTCTTTCATGTGGATAATTTGAACCAAGAAACATTTCCAGTAAACAAGAAGAGAATCATATTGAGAAAGATTCAGTAAAAAGTAGAGAGGATGGAAAACTACTTGTAATACAAGACACGACTGAGCATAATTTTTGTTGATCATCATGTCAGTAGTGATACAAGATAGTATTTAAATTAAGTAAAAGGTAATATGTAAATTAAGTAAAATCCTGAGAAGATTCTTCATATTTATTACCTTGAAAAATGAGTATAAATGGGTATAAAAATATACAAAGAGATCATTAAGAAATATATATAATTTTAAAGAAATTTAAAATACATATATTATCACCATCTACTTATAAATTATAAAAATTTTCAATTTTTTATACAATAAATAAATACAACATGTACATTATAGAAATTCCAATATTCTAATGTGAATGTTTTAGTTTGATTGATTGATTTTTAGTTTTGAGCTGATTTCATTTTTCCATTATGATGTAAAGTTGTAAAACTAGATTAATTTCCAATATTTACGCATTATCTGTTTTGACTAGTGAAATGCATTCACTAAATTAATTTTCTTTTTGTAAGCACTGTCATATTTATGCAGAAGGAAATGACGGGGATGTGAGGATATACATGAAACCCTCTGGCCCTATTTCTCATTGCATTGTCATTTCCAGTTTCTTTTCATGTTCCGACAAAGTATGAATCACATAATTTGAAATCTTGAAATGTATATGTACAAGATTTGAAGCTATTTCGGCTTCTTCTTTTTTTCGGATATTCCCATATTAAGATAAATTTTGAACAATTTTCACTCAGATTTTATACAAGATAAAGATTTCTATTCGATTTAACGTCATACATTTTTTGGTTGCTGGTTGAAGTTGTCTGAACAATTTTGAGAAACAAATATTTTGTTACATTGCAAAATTATTTTAATTTAATTTACTCTCGAGGAAACTCAGAAAACAAGCATAAAGAGGGTAAAGCTTAGGCAGACTCACAGTAAAGAGACACTGCTGCTTAGTTCATTGAAAGAAATTAATGATAAATACTTCGCCTGGCAAAAAGGGGTCTTTATTTTATGAGAAGTTTTGAGAGAGGACAACTAATACCATTTCGAGTCTTTGCAACAAAGCTGTCTTGAACTGGCTAACACCTCTGCTGTTGGATGTAGGATCCAGTCTATGAGATTTTTCGAATGCATAGTACCGACCTGAAGTAAAGTAAAGCATGCACGATAAAATATTAAACCTTAAATATGCAGCGACAATGGGTGAAAAATCGGGATCCGAAATTTTCTTTCAACCAAAAATTTCCATTTACGTGTAATCAATTAAACATGGGTGAAGGGGAAAATTTCACCAGTCATCTTCAGTTGAAGTTTTAAAATCGCATGCAGGATAAACTGATGCGAGAACAAAGGAAGAAGAGTTTTCTATAATTATAAATTACATGAAATTTCAACAAAATTTTTGAGAGACCGTGATGTGCACGAATTTCCCGCATGGTATTCATGGGACTGGTGGTCCTCTTGCCATTGAAATTGCATGGTATGTTCAAACCTTACTCAGTGTGTAGTTTTCCTACTGGAACAGAGGTCGTGCACCAGAAAATTCGGTCATAAAGTGATTGAAGTTGCCGAAAATGGAGTTCCCTTCCAAAAGCGAATCCACCTTAGTGTAAATGTGGAAAAATTTCATTATAAGTTATTCGACAGACATCATTTGATCAACATGAAGGTTGACGAAAATGTAGCTTAATTGATTCAAATTTGAGGCCTGTTGGCCTAAATATTGATATTAATAATTAAGTGTTAATATCCTTAATTAATATAAAATAATATAAATATAAATGTATATAATATTGTTAATATATATATATATATATATATATATATATATATATGTGGTTAAGTAGGGTTGATTTTTATATTGGTACAATCTTTGTCACAATGCTATGTTGGACTATGGTTGCCCATGATCAATTTTCATATTGAGACAATCTTTGGAACAATGAGACGTTAGACAATGGTTGGACATGGTCGGCCATGGTTGATTGATTTTCATGTTGAGACAATATTTGTCGTAGTGTGACATTGGACCATGGTTGGCCATGGATGACCAAGGTTGTCACAATGTGACATTGAACCAAGAAAAAATCTTTGTCACAATGTGAACATGGTTAACCATGATTGACCATTGTTTATTTACATATTAAGACAATTTTTAAACAATGCAAAGTTGGAACATGGTTGACCATGATTTATTTTCATATTGAGACATTCCTTATCACAATGTGACATTGGTTGGTTTTTATATTGAGAAAATATGTCACTATGTGATGTTGGACCATGGCTAACCATGATCATAAACCCAACAAATTTATATTAAACCCAAATATTAATATTATAAACCCTATGAATAATGTTATACCCTGGGAATATGAACCCTTAGATTAATAAACCCAAGGGAATAATATAAACCAAAGGGATAATTATTATAAACCGAAGGTATAAAAACCCTAAGATAAATAACATAAACCCTAAATAAACATGGTTGACCATGGTTTACAATCATTGATTTTCATACTGAGACAATATTTGTCACAATGCGACATTGGACCATGATTCACCATGGTTGTTTTTATATTGAGACAATCTTTGGCGCAATATGACATTGAACCATTGTTGACCATAGTTGTAAATGCAATAGATTTATATTAAACCCTAAGATTAATATTATAAACTCTTATGAATAGTATTATACTCTAAGAAATTATTTTTATTTTATAATATACATAGAAACATCATAGGTCTTTATTATTTTTGTTACTAATAATTATAATACATTGAACTATTTTTTCTCACTTGTATTTTAATTAGTTTTTATGAAAATTTGTAGCATTTTGATAATCACATCATATAGTAATTATTTTAATATTTATTATAATAAATATCTATTAAAATTTACTCACCATTATATATGTAAATATATTGATAAATAATAAATGAAATAAATAAATATTTAAAATTAATAATGTAATTTTTCTTTAATATATTAACCATATTTTCACACAATTACAACCATTGAAATCAATTTAAATTTATCCTAACCTTTAAAGTATCTAACCCAAAACCCAATTGAAAGACTTAAATTTATCTCAACCTTAAAATGATCAACGTCTTATAAAAAATTGATTAAAATTTATACTAATATATCACAAATGTTTACATAATTTCCATTGAACTTTTATGAAGATATTTTTTATTACAATAATGGACCTACTTTAAACATAAAAATACATGTTTTTAGAAATTATAACCTTTCCGAAGAAGGTGTTGTTTGAAAAACATCGCAAGCAATGTAGAGAGGAATATCAGAAACGAGGTGCAATGGACAGGTGGGAAGCTAATTCCATGATTTTTAGGATAAACTATAAACCACAATATCTACACCATTGTCATTGTGTGATATCAAACAAACCCAATTCCTCACCCCTATAATTACCAATCTCCAGTCGTGAAGAGCACTTACCATTCGCTCCGCAAGAGACCCAGGCATCTGGGCAATCTCCTCCCACCAAAATGAAGAATTTGAAGAGTTTTTTTATGGATTTTCCAAATAATAAACAAATTTGTTTGGAGACGATTAAAAGTTGAGGTACACATCTGATCAAATCTTACAAGTGCACGAGACCACTCTCTATCAACATCAGCATCGGTACCATCCACACTCGTAGTTCTTGCTGCACGCTGAAAACTAGTGTCATGGTTGTCAACCTAGTCTTGCTTTAGCCAGAGTGTAAAATAATCATCGCATTCTCGGCAGAACCTGAGCAGTCATCCTCCTAGTTTACCATTCCCACTGTCAATGCCTTTTGAACAGTTGGTCCCCAACAAAGAACTAAGGAATGAAATATCTGAGGTTTGTGCATCATTTTAATACAATATCGTCATGGTTTCCTTTCTGAAAAGTTGGTGGCAGTTCATTTTTTCTTTAATACTATTTAGTAATACTTATGTCATATTGTAATACAACAATCTCTACCCCCCTCCCCCAATGAAATCCTCGTGCAAGCCCTTCAAGCATATCTCGATGTGAATCTCTCCAAGTGCTGCAATTATATGTTCCCCTGATTCCTCAATGAAATCCTCATGCAAGTCCTTCAAGCATATCTCCATGTGAATCTCTCCAAGTGATGCAATTATATGTTCCCCTTATTCCTCAATTGTGTAGACAACCATGGGCTCTGACTTGTGTTGGAATTTTTGGAATTCAGAACACATAGAGGAATAAAACAATTCCTCAACTCAACACAGAGATTTAACTCAAACAGGTGTAGACAAAGATGCATAAAACAACAATTTCATTAAGCATAAAAGGTTGTTACAACATGATAGATCTTCTTCTAAATATTCAATTTAGGATTACACAAAAAATTTGCTTCTTGACTGCTGCAAACGCAGTATTGCATATTCTCTGTCCTTGTCCTTTTCTTGTTTTCTGCCTTCGGGCTTGCAAAATACAATACACAGTCCACACTCATTTTTTTTCCTTCGGGCACATATATTTCCTTTTATACAATGCACGCGGCATATGTATTTCACTTCACGTTTCATTACAATAATTATATATTTTGTAAATATAATATATTTACAATATATATATTATATAATATTAGTATAACCAAATTTTAAAACATATAAGATATTTTGTGGTAAATAAAATATTAACCCAAAGTTAAAAAATTAAAACATAATGCAGTGGATAAAAAAATAAATCAAAACATTTAAAACTCCATACATTCCATATTCCGTGGGGTCAAGATACAATGCAGGAACCCTTTTCATTGTCCCCACAGAACTGCTGCCATTGGTAAAGAGGTGGGTGACATCGCCTCCTCTGGTGGGTTGCCTTTCCCTTTGCTGCTCAAGGTTGGATGCCCCCCATAATGTTGCTGGGTCCACGTTAATTTAATTCAAAAGTGGTTGGTGTAGAATTCATTTCTGGTGGTTGTTGCAGATAAATATACGTGGTTGTGAATATCAGAACTGGAGATTGCTATCACCGTTGTTGTTGTCCTTCATTCCCATCATAATTTAAGTTCTATCGTCTTTCTTCTGTTTGTGCGACAGTTGAATTTAATACTTCAACACTCCCCCTTAAATGCAAATGTTGGATTTTCTTCCATATCCAGACATTTTCTAAAATAATTAAAACTCTTCTGCCCCAATGGTTTTGTCAGTGTATGAGAAAATTGCTCCTCTATTCTACAATTCTGTAAAACAATTTCTCCATTGCTCACTAACTCTCTGATGCAGTGATACTTTGCATCAATGTGTTTCGTTATCTTGTGAAACACTAAATTATTTGACAATTCTATTGCTAAGCTATTATCACAATAAATTGTTGTGCCTTTTACCTGTTCATGACATAAATCTCTGAGCATTCTTCTCATCCCTACTGCTTGGCATGTTGATGATGTAGCTACCACATACTCTACCTCTGCTATAGATAAAGCCATAATTGGTTGTTTCTTAGAAGCCCATGAAATGGCTCCTGATCCCATATGAAAATCATATCCAGAGGTGCTTTTCCTTTCATCTATACTTCCAGCCCAATCACTGTCAGTATATCCAATCAATTCAAAATTTTCTGAAGTGGTGTATAAAATACCATACCTCTTTGTTCCTTTCACATACCTCAAAATTCTTTTTGTTGCTTGCCAATGTGCCTCCTTTTGCCTTTCCATAAATCTGGAAATTAAACTCACAACATGGATAACATCCGACCTAGTTGCAGTCAAATACATGAGGCTACCAACTATGCTCTTGTATAAACTAGGATCAATATCCTTGTTGTTGTCTTCTTTGCTTAACTTCAATCCCATCACTGTAGGAGTAATTTCTGCCTTACAATCCTGCATATTAAATCTTTCCAAAACTTCTTTAACATACTTTGTTTGAGAAATAAAATTTTTATTTTCATTTTTCTCTACTTCTATCCCTAAGAAGTATCTCAACAATCCCATATCAGTCATCTCAAATTCATCCTTCATGACTGTTTTAAAATTCTCAATGAGGTAAGAATCATTACCTGTGAATATAACATCATCCACATACAAAACAACAATCAACATCTTACCATCTTTCTCCTTGATGTATAATGTGGGTTCGCCTTCACATTTTTCAAACCCATTCTCCAGTAGATAGGCATCTATCCTACTGTACCATGCTCTTGGTGCTTGTTT